>JABFQM010000408.1:0-36494 GCA_022816865.1 Zelostemma sp. ZL-2020 | reverse complement strand
TTCACCACGACGTGTTGCACGTTACTCTTTTCGTTACAATAAATATTCATGTTGAGAGTCGATTGTGTAAACGTTATTTCTACACCAGAATCCTCAACAGTAAAAACAAAAATTCGATAAAGTTTCTACGAGTTTTCCTGTTTGTTCGGTAAAAAAGTGTTTCATGTTTGTACAACCAGTTTTCATCGACTCTGGCGTGGCTTCTTGAAAGGGAACGACAGGAATCTAAAACTTTTTATGCATCGTTGGAAGAAATTTATCGTTGCATGGAAAATATTACAAAGATACATTCATGAATGCAAAATCAAATAAGATGAACTTTATTAATAAGGTACAAAAGTGAGAATGAAACGTGATTACGAATGCGAGGAATCGATGTTAACTGAAGAAAGAACATTTCTCTCGAATTTGTATGTAAGCGTAATGCACTTTTCCATCGATCAACGAGAACATGAATAACGGACTTTATTTTTTTTTCAAATCCAAGTATTATATATTCATCGGTTGTCGTCCAGAGGTCTCCATTTTAGCCGTCTTCGCGAACTTCAAGAAAAGTTGCTCAAGCGTAGCCGAAATTATCGAAAAATCTTCAACGCACGAATGATGCTCCTTGATATAATTCATAGCGTCATACATGGCTCTCCAGGTCAATTGTCCGTGCACATGGTATACCAGATGACTCTGAAAACCATAAGTATGATAAAAAAAAGAGACAAAACCGAACTAAACGATGGCTCGGGATTTACATTACTCACAGAATTTTCATCGGTAATTTCGCAAGGGAGTGCGATTGTCATATTGCTCTTCAAGTCCACAATGTTCAGAGGCTCATTTTGATCCTGGTGTATTTTTATGATAATATCGAATCCTGCTTCGAATCTCTGTTTCAATTGTTGACTCGGTCCGATGCAGAGCAATTCTCCTTTCGCCATTATAACGATACGGCCGCAAAGAGCCTCGCATTCTTCCATGCTAATTTATAAATGAATGTGAAGTCAAGGGTCATCATAAAACGTAAGTGCTCGATTTATTTTCATTGCGGTGAATGCTAATTATTTCCACAGAATTTCTGGAGTACCTGTGCGATGTGAGGATTACGGACTGTCCGTTCGTTTGGCAAGAGGCGATAACGTTCCATAGTAATCTTCTCGCGCCCGGATCGACACCGGCTGTTGGTTCATCGAGCAAAACCAGAATTGGATTGCCGATCATCGCGATCGCGATGTTAAGACGCCTCTTGTTTCCTTCGCTGTACGTTCCTGCTGGCCGAGCAGCGCACGCCTTCAAATCTGTGGTAAAGATTCATTTTCCGATACAGTCGTTGGATACTTTTCATGGACTTTTCGCAAAGAGGGAACACTCACTTATTTTGTTGATCCAATAATCGACTTCGCCGTCTACTCGGCTTCGTGGAATACCTCGTAAGCGCGCGAACAGTCTTAAATGATCTATGGCATTCAGTGATTCGATGATTGCCGAGTGTTGAGGACAATATCCCATTTCAGAAAGATACTGAGATTTACGAACAGGGGGTATTTTTTAGAGGTATTTTTCGCATACTCAGAGTTACACGTAAATACGAAAGAAGAATGAAATTCTTACCGCACTCCGGTTTGATTTTAAATTGTTGTTGTTCAAGTACATCGATCCAGTGTTCGGGATTTCTTCGCCGGTGAGCATCCTAAACGTCGTACTTTTTCCGGCGCCGTTAATCCCAAGCAAACCAAAACATTCTCGCTGCTTGACCCGAAAGTTGACTTTCCGAACGGCTGATACATTTTTGTAGCATTTGCTAAGATCATACGCGAGGAAAAGATTCCTGTGATATTTATCATCGCAAATTTCACCGTCCTCAGTTTGCTTGTACAGCGGTGTTTTGGAACCTTTAGTTGAGAGGTATCATTTAAATCATGTTCTTGTGTTCTTATCGACTTCATTAAAACTCACCTGGACGATGAATTTGGGTAATTTCAGCAGCAACTTTATTCTTTTCAGTTAAAACTTGATCATCGCTTCGAGTGCAAGTATTCTCGTCTTTACACTTCTTCATTTCGGCAAGTAATTTCGAAATTACCCTGTACTCAAAAATCATCAAGAGAGCAACGAAGAAAATGAAGGTGCCGCAAAAATATATGGCACTTTCGGTCATTGTATGTGACATTATATTAAATACTTCGGTCCGAGTCTCAAAATACGACTGTACTTGGCACATTCCATGCGAGCATTTGGGTACTGCAATAGAATTAATGTTGTATTCGTTCGATTCGATGAGTTATATTAAAGAATTTCAGGTTCAATATTTATATTTTACCATTGTTCTCCGGATCTGCAGATGCCTTTTTATCTTCAAGTTCGAAAGTCGACCTTAACTTTCTGAACGAATGCACCGCATTGATATAATTGGAATAAGGAATGACATGCAGAATGACTTTCACTGCATCAAACACAAACTGCGGTACTTTATAATATTGATACAATTCAGAGATAAAAATTTCGCAGAGGACTGAAAATCAAAATAGTTGCGATAAATGCACACGCAATTTTAACTTTATAGAAAAATTATGTTTGGCAATATAACAACTCACTCATTGCTACTGGTAATACACCCATGATCGTCATTACAGTACTAATCGGTAGTTTCGAAAAGCTCCACACGTAGAGCATTGGTAACACATTCGCCGAAAACAGCAAGAGTAATAACGTGTGAATCACTGTAAAAACATTAAAAATGTGTAAAAACTTCTAGATTTTCATTAGCTCAACGAACACCAAAACTTACATGCCTGGACAAATCCACTTATCATACCGAAAATGATCATGCCAGATACCAGCACAACCACCACGACACACAAAACGAGGTAATCGAAAACGAACATGATTCCCCAGTAGAAAATGGGAGAAACCCCAGTCATAAGTTGTAGCTGCTTTATGCCGGTCGCAGCTTCCCTCTTTACGTTAATCACGAAAAACGTGGTCATTAAAAAAACAAATGAACAACGGATGGTATCGTGCAAAAGATTTCTGAAAAATTGTTTCCTTTCGTCGTTTTCGAGTGTTTTAATTGGGCTTATTTCCGGCAGTGCTTGAAAATACACGTCGATTTGGTGGGAATCGTCGGTACAATTTTTGAGAATCGTGTTGGTGAGTAGATTTATCGATATGGGCAGACCGAACGTGGCTTTGTCCGGAATCATCGCTGTCATGCGTTCAATGCCGTTGAATTCAGCGGCGGCGATGACATTATACAAATACTGATCTCTATTTTCTTTACCAATGTTCATTAATTCTGGAAATCGGAATATTTACTAGTTGTTAACAAAGATACAACTGAATAATTGCTATTTCCAGAGAATATTGAAAGCATTTGGAAATGGATTCTCTAATTTTCGGAGTGTGTACTCACGATGAATTATACTGGTGTTGGTTGATGAGATGATTTGTTTGCTACCTTGTTCTTCCGCAAACTCATCATATATTGTTGAATAAGTGTCATTTTCCATAGAGACGGATAAAGTCTGCGGGTTTGTATACATTGATAAACATATCTGCGTTTCTGTTGAGTCGGAGTCGCTGTGTTTAAATTTATCAGAGGTCAAGAAAAGTCCGATCAATGGAATCATAATCTGAGTTTTGAAGAACGTACATAATCAAATATAGTTGTCTGATAATTATGACAATTGGTAGTTCGACAAGACATGTAATACGTACCGATATTAGAAGAACAACAGGATTCTTTATCGTATAAGTAAATTTCTTGGCGAGAAGTGCGAACATACGCTGCATTGTTAATGTTGAACCGGTTACTTTTCTCGAAGAGTCCGTCAGCGGGGCTGTTGGAGCAACTGGGCTGTCATTACATTCCGTCGTTATTCTTTGGAAAAAGAGAATCGAATTTGAGCAACCCATGATGAATTCAAGTGATCAATAACTCGTTTTTACGTCAAGAAAATCTGCTCCAGCGTAATTAGCGATACGCTCATCCCGGTGACTCCCAGTTCTTGTTTACGAGCTTCAACAGAGTCCAAAGCATCGGGCAAATTTTCCGAACTCGGTATACTCAGTTCCAATCTAGCGCCATTGGTGTTGTTTATTCTACCGTTCGGATTCAAAGTATCGAGTACCATTTTCGGATTACAATACGGTTCGGTGGATAATATCACTTCCATGTTTCCTTGTCCTTGAATTACATAATTTGTG
Source organism: Zelostemma sp. ZL-2020 (assembly GCA_022816865.1). Taxonomy (NCBI): domain Eukaryota; kingdom Metazoa; phylum Arthropoda; class Insecta; order Hymenoptera; family Platygastridae; genus Zelostemma; species Zelostemma sp. ZL-2020. Next base: position 32,297 of record JABFQM010000408.1, on the reverse strand, counting down.
AACAACTTTATAATATTCATAGGGTTGTTCACAACTTTATAGAATTTATATTGAATACTCTTCTGCCAATCGTACCGTATAACTTTTTCAGAAACATCGGCGACCCATCGCATCTCAGAGTTCCTGAGTGCAGGATAGCGATTCGATCTCCAAGAACGTTGGCTTCTTCCATGTCGTGTGTACTGATCAGAATCGTTTTTTGAGATCTCAATCCCTAGTTTGAATAATTCAAGGATGTTGAGAAAATTCGGTCATTTCTCGTCGTTTGCCAGTGATTTAATTTATCTTACTTACCAGTATAATATCCCACACGTCTCGTCTACTTTCCGGATCCATACCGGACGTTGGTTCGTCCAAAATAAGTATCTGCAATTAAACGACTCGCTTCATAGAATTGCCATTGATTAGGGATGAAATGAAGTCACCTTAGAATCGCCGATCAAGGCCATGCTCAGACAGAGTCGTCTCTTTTGTCCACCGGATAATTCTGCCGGCAATATGTTTCGTTTTTCAGAGAAATTTAGTTTTTGTAACAAAGCTTCGGCGTTTTCGGAGATTGTCGTTTTTGTTTCGTTACTGCGTTTCAACTGTCAGAGCAAAGATAGATATCGATGGTAATACGTGTTCTAAAGTGTGGATGCGGATCAAGCTATAATACAAGATAAAGTTTACCATTCCGAAAAATAATAAATGTTCGAACACGCTGAGATCGGGGAAAAGCATGTTTTCTTGAGGGCAGAGTCCTATATCGTTGAGAATGTCGTCCAAATCTTCGCTGATGTATTTTCCATTTACTAGAACTGTTCCATCGGATGGACTTGTCATACCTGTGGTTGAATCATTGTAACATTGTACTACTCGAAGAATAACCAAGATCAATCGAATCATTGTTTTCAAATTAACCTGTTAGAATCGACATCATGGTAGTTTTTCCAGCTCCGTTATGTCCAAGTAAAGACGTGATGTGGTTTTCATAGAAGTCTACAGAAACTCCTTTGAGTGCTTGAACCGACTGAAAGAATCCGAGATTTTCGAAAAATAACCTTGTGAATATTAGATTGTTGGTCATTTTTAAGTACTCACAACTTTACTGTGAATTTTATTGAAGTAGGACTTTTCTAAATTTCGAATTCGGATGCCAGGAATGAAAGTTTCTGGAGCTGGTTCGAATGGCTTTCCATTCATACCGGAATAGTCAATTTTTTGAGTAATCTTTTCAGTGGAATCGTTGGTTTTTCTCGAACCCTGCAGATGGGAAAATGAAATCGACAAAGTTCAAAATGTTTCTCAAGTTTCGTACTATTATGACATGAAATTTAAATAGTTGTATGTGTACTATAAGTGTAAAATCAACTTGCTTTCATAAAATAAAAAGGACGTTTCGCAACTCCGTATTTCCCTGGTTTAATTTCCTGAATATAAACGGCCATAACAAAGTGCAAAATTGATCCCAACAATGAGAGGATCAGCATTATTCCGATACTTTTGTCATACGAAATTGTTGGGTTCTGGACCTTAAATATGTCGTTCCAGCTTTTTTCTCCCACTAAAACGCATAGATGTCATCATTTTTTCGTTAAACACTCCCATACGTCGAATAGTCTCAAGTCAAGTGTTCAAAAGGTCACAAAAACACCAAGAAAAAGTAAAATTATTCCGTGAGAAATGCATAATATCCTACTTTGCTCTTTGGAACGAATCAGTTCGTCAATAGCAGTATCCAGTAAAACGTGCGGAAGAACTATTCCAATGTATGGTACTGTCCAAGGTAAATTTTCCAGTACAAACAAGGAGGTAACGGTCAAAATGGCGGTTACTATTTTTACGTACATAGCTGTAATATGGTAAAAGATTCAATAAAATAGACGCATGGTGTTCGAGCCTGAATTCCATCCCCCCGCTCCAAAATATTATCTTCCAAAAGGCTTCAAATAAAAAAGTATTCATGTTGGAATTACAGTATAGACAGTTTAATGAACCGCATCTTGAAGCTTTTACTCACGTCTTGACAAGTATGAAGCAATGTGCATTCCAAAGCACAGAAGATGAATGTTATGGACATAAAGTACCAACCAAATTAAAAAAACGTCGATTTTAGGGAAATACGGATCCACAACACGTGGTTCAAATGGAACCTTGGTAAGTTGAATCGAGATGAAAAATGTGTATATCGGACTGAGCAACACACCGCTCACAAACCAACTCAATAAATTTTTGCACGTGGAAACTCCATTCATTGCCATCAGCACCTGCGGGCGAATCGACAATCAATTATTACTTCAAAAGAAACCACTGAAATTCCAAACATGTTAGGCTTACGTTGACACCGATAGTTCTTTCGTCCGTCACCATATCAACTTCGTACGTGATGGCGAGAAAAAATGCAAGCATTAACATAAAGGGAAGAACGTAGATCAATCTATAACTTTTGCTAGTTGTACTTTCCGGTGACGGCATTTGTTGCAGAAATATCTGAAAGTAGATCAACGTGTTTTCAATCTTTGAAGTTCTTTCGCAAAAAGCCTTGTTTTTACGAGGACAAATTCGGATGGAACGTCCAAACATACTTCCGATTCGCTGAACGATGTTCCAGGTTTTTCACTGATGAACGCCAGGTCCAAACAAAATTGCAGCCTGATAAAAGGCTTATCATAGCTGGCCGATTCAGGACCATAATCGTTTTCCTTGTACAGTTCACTCAATCCTGGATTTTTCATTCTGATAGTGTACTTCAAATGTTCAGATGACGAATCGTTTTTGAAAAATACCATCACATCGTCAACGTCACTCAAGTTTCGATTCACATACGCTTCAAATGCTGCTGCTGTGCTGTCAAACTCACGTGTCCCTTTTAAAAGCATCAAAATTACGAAGAAAACCTGACAATTTTAGAAACTCGAGACAAAACGCAGTTTTCGCTTACTGTTTGTTCCCAGGCATCGTTTCACGTAATCCATTGAAATCAGAAATTCGTTATCCGAGGCGAAGTAATAATTATAATTGTTTGGAGTTGAACGGAAAGCGGTGTAATTATAAAAGGTATCATTCGATGAGTAGTATACGTCTTTGTTCTTTAAAAACACAAAAATGAGGGAGAAGCCTACTGGGACCAGAATTAGATAGAACAGAAACTTGATCCAATGTTTTTTCCGAACGAGGAAATTTTTATACAGTAAGAGATTGAAGACGTGACGTTGCTTTTGAACGCCACCCATTTTTCAATTTCCGAAAGAAGTATTCTGCTCACAGATTTGGGCAGCGAACGCGACGATCTGTAAAATTGTAATTATAAGTATTTCCAGCTAAAATGTGGACATCTTCTAAAGGGGCAGCCGGAATTTCCAGTTTTCTCACACTCCCCTAGCGGGTTGGTTGAGACTGTCTGAGACTGTCTCAAACTGTCTCAAACTGTCTCATGGTGTTTTTAACCGAAACGAGAGGAAATTTGAATGTAAAAGTTAATGTAAACATTAGAAAAAGATAAAATAAGTACAGAATGAGAGTCTCGAGCAATAAATTACACGAAAAGCCCGTAAAAAGTAAAAATAACAAGTCGATGGCTCGTAAGCATCATCATCCGCGTGTTGGCAGAACTGCGGGCCAATAAGAAGAGCGAAAAAGCGCGTGACTTTCGAAAATTGAAAAAATTAAATCTTGAAAAATTATGATTCAAAAGTATCGAAATCAATAAGATGAAAAAGTATCAATCAAAATAAGACAATCCTACTTTTTTTGACTGACATTCGCAAAGTTTACACGTATTTTTTAATTTTGCAGATCAATTTATAACTCACATAATATAAAATTACATTTTATTTCCTTTTTGAGGTGATAATTCACGTATTAAAGACACTTGGGGATAATGTTTAGGTACAGTATATTATTATTAAATTTTTTTCCTTGCTTACGAAATTGAAACTGGCGCGCTTTGTCAAGTCGATTCGCTGTTCTTATTGGCCCGCAGTTCTGCCAACACGCGGATGATGATGCTTACGAGCCATCGACTTGTTATTTTGACTTTTTACGGGCTTTTCGTGTAATTTATTGCTCGAGACTCTTTTTCTGTACTTATTTTATCGTTTTTTAATGTTTAAATTAACTTTAACATTCAAATTTCCTCTCGTTTCGGTTAAAAACACCATGAGACAGTTTGAGACAGTCTCAACCAACCCGCTAGGGTCCGAAAAGGCGGAAGCGAAAATAACCCTGAAGTCGTGATAAGGTGGGATTTTCGAAAATTATCAAACTTTGATTCAAAACAATAGAATAAGGCCTTCCATTTACAAAATAATTTTCAGCACTATTACGTTTTTGAAGAAAGGAATGTATTAGAAGCATTATCTAATTCATCAATTTAGATAAGAAATTTTCATGAATCATCTCGTTCAAAACTGCCTTTTTTCGGGTAAATTAAACCTCCGCGAATCTTCATATTACTCGCCGAATTGATAACCGCAATTTATCTCTATAAAATACGTCGATTCGAAGAGATAAAACTCAAAGTACGTAGACTTGACATTATTTTCGGCATTCGTGACCGTCATCGATAAAATATGTTTCCGTACGCCGTTTATACCCGTCCATATGTTTAATTTCGAAAAAAAGATATCGCGGATAATTCGGTACTTTTCGATTCAGATTGCAACAAATTGTACTTACTCTAGCTTTTCACAGCGCAGGCTCACAATTTTACGAACTTACCCGGAGACTCGTGAAATACTCACTGAAAAACTTTTCCCAGAAAATATAATGTTCTGATAAAGATCGTTAAACCTGGCGCTGATAAGGCGTGTTCTTTCATTTGGATATTTTCGAGTAATTGAGTGTTCGAAGTTCGGTGTGTCATACAATTTAACATCACATTTCCATAAGCACAAAAAAACCGGAATAAAAAAAAATTCAAGTACTTGGGTTCATTAATGTATAGAATATAAAAGGACGTTCATGGAATGGAGTTGTAAGAGCGAGAAATGTAAAGCATGGTTAAACTTCAACGACTATAATTATACCTTGTAATATTCTGCCTCGCTATACAAAAAATTTCGACGTTGAACGATCTAACTATACAGAGTACGACTATTTTTGAATCCATTAAAGCTGGTCGCTATTACATGCATTACATGGCACGTATTAGTGTGCTTAATACACAGTATTCATCATATGAGCAATCAGGTTTTTACACAACGAATAACAATTTTCCCAATTCATTTTCAGACTGGTTCATCGAACAAATTTCAAGTTTATAATTATGTTATAAAATTGCAAGGTCCATTTGCCTGCCGCATTTGTTCCATTCAACAGCAGAGGAATCGCAGACTTACTCCATATTTCTACACGATGAAATACATTTTAAAAAGTTCGAATCCCTTTATTGACATCGGAAGATAAAACCCTTGCTTCGCCGAAATAAGAAATCGCAGCTATTCGATACCACGTACTTGATTCGATATAACCAAAGTTCGAAGTTTTACGTACATTGTGCATGTTTGAACAAAAGTAAATAAAAAGTTAATCGTTATCCAAAGGCAGCGTTTGAAAGAAAAAAGTGCGATGTCGGCATGGAACAATACGACGAGTCATCTCTTCCTTCGAGATTTTCCTTTCGATTCGAAAGCGGTGTTCCAGTTCCCGGAGATTTTCATGGCTGCATGTGCGAGGGTAAAGAATCTGTCTTGTTCAGAAGTTTGCGCTCGTTCTCCTTGCGGACGAGTCTTCTGAGGCTGTTGACGACGTGGGTTCGGTGCTTCGACGGCATCTTCTGCATCTGCATCAGGCCATACATGCTCAGCGAGAAACCTGCTGTTGCGAGGAGGAAATCGATCGGCAACCTTCGATAAATCGACGACGGATTGTGCAGCTGAAACAGTTTTCAAGTTTTAGTTTCGTTTTCAATGTTTTGTTAATTACTGTGTAAATACTGTAGTTTTTCGTGATTTCGGCGACATGTTTTCACCTGGATTGAAGGCAGTCTAATGGCATACAATGCCGATCGCGTGAAGTGCATGCTTCAAAGGAATATTCTCACAGATTCCACCCTGAAACAAGAAGCGACTTATCAGAGCGTTATCAGCTAAACAGAGCAATAAAACATTATCGTAGATTGAATTTCTTCTCAATTCGTCCGATCTGCGTATTAATTCATAGATTCATTTCCAAGGTCTACGACCTTTGCCGGAAAACGAAAAACTCTTTCGAACAGATCGAATTTCTGCATTTTCTGTCCTTTTTTGTCGGTTCGACCACGAATGACGTTCGCGAACGAAAAATATACGTCAAAAATCGTAAATTTCACTTCACGAAACGCCGATTTTTATCGAGTCTAAAAAAGTTTCTTTCACGGAAAAAACGAGAAAGTTGACCCTTGAAATTGACATTTACGATTTCGAAAGAAGGTGCAACGTAAAATTGCGTGAAAATATTATGTAAGTTCGACGAGGTCGAAGCCCGAGGCACTGAACTAAATCGTTCAAGGCCGATTAGAATTAGTGGGAGATTTGATTGATAAACTGATAACGCGTAAGGCACTAACCTCCTTAGACGAAACTCGCCGTCGAAAAGACCGCATTCAATGGGGAATTGTGATAATGTCCCTCTCTCACGTCTCACCGCGTGGTCCGCTGACGACTCGAAGCACTTGAAGTTGAAGCGCGTTCGATAACGACGAACGACGATAGCGATGATGGATGCGCGAGATGCGCAGGATCCGCAAGCTTTGAAGACAATTTAAAAGCATTCATTACTTGATTCAGAGTTTTCTACAAGAAATTATATTCCCGGTAAATTTTCGCAGTAAAAAAAGCGATTTTTTTCAGCTCATTTCGATTTTCTTAATTACCTATCGAAACGGCCATTAGAGGCCGTTTCGGCGGGAAATTTGAAGAGAACAAAATTCAGATTTTTTGGAAACATTTGTATACTTTAATGTCAAGAATTTGCTTGACTTTTGTAGACAACTCGGAAGCATATATCACTCAGTAAATATTTTTTCAAAAGAAAAATTATGCACGGTGAAATTTCGCAGTAAAGAAAAATTCTCGAAGCGGCCATTTTTCGCAGTTTCAGCGCGAAATTGGAAAAGACAACGAAATTAAACTTTTTTCGAAACATTTTTTCTTCGACGTCACGAGTGTAAATTGGATTCGGAAATCGAGAAAACGCGAAAAAAATGCATGGTAAAATAATTCATACGTTTATTGTACATTTGATACATGTTTAAAATTGTACATAACAATAAAATCAACATAAGAACTTTGAAAATGCATTAAAAAGACTATTTTTCTACAATAATTGATACCCGTAATTACCGAATAAATCCATCAAATTTTATAGCAAAATCTTAAATTCTTTCTTCGCTCTTTTATCGCTCAAATCCGGCAATCTCCAAAATATACAAAATTATCGAACGTAATAATACCACTCTCTTCTAAATCTCAAAAGTTCTCGATACCAGACGGAAAAATTAATCTTTCCAGATCACGAACCATTTCAAACACGACTCGACTTTATCGCAGTGGAATTCACAAGATCCGTCGATAGCTTATCATTTTCGGGATCCGCCGAAACGTAATGATAAAATACTTCTGTATTACTCTCGTAGTTTTTCGTCACGGAATCTAAACCTAATTTTTCCGCGGCCAAAAAACAGGCCCCGACAGCCGCTGACGTTTTCAATCGTAAAAGCGTCAACTCCTCGACGACTCCTTGTTTGATTTGACTCGTAAAACCTTTCTTCAAAAAACTCCAGGACTTCCAAACCGAACCAACGCACACCACCTTCAAACCACCCGGAGCAGACTTAAGATCCTGTAAAAAAAACAGCTCGTTACAGAAAAATTCCTCATGAAAACATGTTCCATTTTCAACTCACATCGTGAGCTTTTTTGGACACGGTTTCAGTGTACTTCGCCAGCATTCGACCAGCGTCTTCGAAAAGCGACAAGCAAAGAGCATCGCCCTCTTCGCAGCCGGCGGCAAGCGTCCTGGTAAACATGGCAAACTTGGACTTGTCAAAATTCCCATACAAATGCGCCAGCATGGCGTTTCTATCGGAGACTTGGAAGAATTTCAGCATCGCTGGCAAGACGTAAGTCGTGGGGTGTGGAGGCTTCTGGAAATCGTCCACGTCGTCGAACACGTACTTGCAAGCTCGGTGAGCGATCCAGTAAGCTACGACATAATCATTTTATTCCAACTACGTCCGATGGAAAGAAAATTAATTTTCTTTTTTCAGATCGAAATTTACCGCTGGCTTCGTCGCCGATTCTGTCCCCCCAGCCCCCGCAGCCGTAAGTTTTGCCGTCGGGGTTGATGAGCAGAGCGTTACTCCCGGTTCCTGTGATCAGGACAATTCCTCCATTCGATAAACCGGTTTTCAAACTTCCCTGGGTATCGGAGCCAATGAAATATTCTTCCGCTGCGTTCGGGTACTCTCGACACAAAGTTTCCACTAAAATATTGTTCGTTTCCTCTTCCTCGCAGCCGCTCAAGCTCAAACCCTAAAAACAAATGTATCATCTCAATTGAAAAATATCAGGAAGAAATGGAAATCTTCGAGTTTATTTTTGCTCACGACGCAATGAAAAGGAATCGTTTCCGGCATGTTTAGTTGTCGCTTCGCCTCGGTTATCATATTATTGAGTCGCAGAGCTGTCCCTTTCATCCCGAGAGCCTAAAACAAGAACAAAATCGGAAATTAGTAAAAGAAAAACGACTGTTAAATTGTCGGCTTACCCAGTGATTCGTTCCCGGTCCATGAACCTTTGCCAATTGTTTTCCTTTTCCGTCCATCACTATTAAAACAGACTTCGTCGCTCCTCTGAAAAAGAAATTTCAATTAATCGCATCCTTCGTTGTCCAGGTATTGCGACGAAGGTCGAATAAGTCTAGCCTAACAACTTTTAATGGCATCATCATTTCATCATTCGGGGTCGTCACCTAAACTTGCACCTACACCCACAATCGACGATCGAGACATTTCTTTCGTTATTAATCATTTTAATCTTTTAGCCCTTGTTCAGGGACGATTAGAAACAACAAATTGGATAATCGGCGTAGATAGAGATCGGGACCTTGCAATTCCCCTTTAAACGGTGCTCAAATCATGCGCTATTATCATGATAACATTGGCTAATCTACCCCGAATTTTTTCTTCGATTCCCATTTTTTTCCGTTTTAACTTTGTTTTCTATTTCTCGTATTTTTCGTAGGCCGGAGCATATCTGGAACAATAATTTTATTACCCAGATAATGAGCCAAGTTGATTGTTTTATGGGGTTTCGTAATCTGCGGAGCAACAACGCATTTATCATTACATTTTCACATTTTTGCACTTTGAAACGGGTCATCTGTTTTTTGCGATTGATAATTCAGCGAATGCTGATATAATTGCGAAAGATGATAATTTAATCTTTCGATCTTTCTTACCCTTCGACTCCACCTAATCTGATGTCTGAATATCTCATGTTTTCGACTAGTTCTTTTAACGGCGAATGTGATTGGAAAGATTTTTCGTTGTCCTTTCCATTCATTGTTGCTCCGGTTCAATTCTACGAAAATACGGATTTCTGTTTGGACATGTAATCGAATTATTCCTGTTGGCTGCACCTGAAACATTCCACCTTTTAGAAAATTGGCGAATTTTGATTGGTTTTTGAGTTTAAAGATAAAGAGTCCATTGAAATTTACAATAATAACGGGAAATTATAATAATTGAATAATTTTTATTTTTAATTCTAGCTTATCTTGACCTTGAAAAAGTCAAATTATCATTGAATCTCAAAAGTAATTTGAGCACGAAAGTTTGTTCTCATTTCTCTTTTGCCTTTCACATTATTTATAATCTCTTTATAAAAAGTCATTACAGGCGCGAGAAATTGTGTAGAAATCGTTCATGCGTGTTTAAACATTTTTTTAATTCGTGAATTAATCTTTCGCGCGTGAAAAAACCAAGTTTCGATATATTATTAAAAATTAAAAAATTTCAGCGATGTATTTGAGTTGTTTATCAACGCTTTTTTACGAGTTTATATCGACATTTTATGTTTTGCGGTCATTTATTGAAAGAATTTTACCTGGGACACGTTGCTCGAGTGAGAAAAGCAGAGCACGAGTTCACCCGACGAAGGTACTTTTGTCACTGACACTTTTACTATCAAACACAGTAACGAGGTAATCTAATCGACAGCGAGTGCCGAGTTCCGCATACTTTCGGCACAATACATTATCATGGCACATCACACACACAGTGCGTCTCTTTAAACGCGTGTACATGTGTACTCGTAACATATGTTTTGCAAAATACTGTGCTATTCAAATGTTTCTCTAAAGATTGTTTTGATAAAAGAAGAAATTTGTAGAATCACATAAAGTTCAATGGAAAATGTATCATACCACGTAGTTGTCGAACCCGTTTTTTATATTAAACAGAAATTGAACGAATTTTACGCATTAACATGTACATCGGACATTTATAAGATACTCGCGTCCTCTGTCGCAAAGTTTCAGAAACTCATCGAATGTTGCTAAAATTTTACGACCGCGAAAATTCGAATCCTTTTTTTTGACTAATTCGATTTGAACGTTGACAAAATATGAAATAAATAATCAACAAGGGGATATGACTTCCAACAGAATAACGGAAAAAATGATTTAAATGAGTCCCGCATAATAAACATTGTTCCTTTTTTTTCTTCATGATTAAAAAGATCGAATTACGAATTCGCGATTTTTTCGCGAGTTCTGCATCTACGCGCTCGGCGCAAAGTTCATGGCGCACACAACAAGGGCTTCGTGTTTCCGAGTTCCGACCATTCCGACTTCGGCAGCACAGCTCGCAAGGGTCGTCTTGCGTTGCCATCGGCCATTGTCTCTGACATGGAAGCCTACCAAAATGGCAGAAGTTGTGCAGATGTTTTTGTTCCTGTATAAATCCAAGTATCGCCGGAAAAGTGTCTCCCGCGACAAGAAAGACGACGCTTTTCTGCCAAGCGCGTTTCTCTGGTGTCTGTTGCTCTTCTGTGCGGTGTTACTGTGCGACTCGGCCAGCGCTACTTCGAGCCCGGAATCGGCCTGTGATTCGGACAATTGTGTCAACGGCGCCTGTGTCAATGGCAGCTGCATCTGTCACGAGGGCTGGCAAGGCCCGGCATGCCAATACTGCGGCGGCAAAGTCAGGTAAATTAATTTTTTTAACACTTCGTACACGCCCGTGCAATCCCTTCGATTCGTCCTGCGAGCCCGTTGTACCCTTAATTTCAGTTCTCCATTATTTATCAGTTTTTTTATTGCGCCAATCGTAGACGATTTCGCATCAAGAGTTGGCGCGAAATAGATCGATACTTTTCCGCGGGAAATTCGAACTTTTCGAAAAATCCTGCGATTCGCGCTTTAGTGGATTCCGAGCGTACAAATATACGTTTCATGAGTAATAAAGTAACTTTTTAATGGTGGCGAGGAAGCTTTTACGGTTCCTCGTTCTTGTTTCCAAAATAAAAGCACTTAATACGCCGTGCGAAGTGTGGAAAGGACCAATGAACTTTTTACGACGTTCTTGTAGCGATGTAAGAAGACCTTTATTGCCGAGTCTTTTCATTGTTGCGCGGGGGCATATTTGATTATGTGCAACAAAACTGAAGACGTGCCGCAAATAAAGCATGAACGTACCCGTGACTGGCATCTCGATCTTAAGCTCGACAAAAGCCTTCGTCTCAACTGTTGATGAAAACTTTCGGAACTTTGCCGGCCCTTTGAAATTAATAAAACAACTTCGGCCAACTTGGTATCGGAAAAAAAAAGGAAAGGGGGGAATACGAATCGACTTTTTTTTTTTTGACAGGAAAATTGTCACGCAATCGGGGAAACTAAAAAAATCAAAGAAAATTGTTTTTATGAACACGAGAAATAAAAAACCGTCCAATTTCTTGAATCTACATTTTTTTTTCCTAACCTAAAAATTCGTTATAATTTTCCAAAGTTTTTTGTAATCTTCTAACGCATGAAATTCTTCATTACCCGCACAAATTTCCAATTTCCCGTATCCAAACATCGCATAAAAAATGCTCTAAAAATTGAATTCCAACTCAAATTTTTTCCAATATTCCTCCGTCATTCTTTCGACATCGCAAATAAAATAATCTCGTCCCAAGTTTTAGACACTTGAATAAACAAACCAGCCTGCCAGTTCACAATCCAAAACCATTTATTCGAGTTTCCAAAAATTCCTGTTCTTGCATAAACAAAGCCTATTTTTAAATATCACTCGCAAAACTAAAATGAAAAACTTTCCACAGATTGTCCGGCAAGTCGGGCAGCATTTTCGACGGCGTCGGCAATTACACGATGGATGTCAAGTGTTCATGGCTCATCGAAGGCGGACCGAACACCACCTCCATTCGCATGCACATCGAAGAATTCGCCGCGGAATGCAGTTGGGACCACCTTTATATTTACGACGGGGACAGCGTAGAAGCGCCGCTCCTCGGCATTTTCACCGGCTTAATGTACAAGAACGGCTACCAAATCAGACGCGTACCGGAAGTCGTCGCGCGTTCCGGCAGCGCTTTTTTGCATTTTTACTCCGACGTCGCTTACAACATGAGCGGCTTCAACATCACATACAAAATCAACGCTTGCCCCAGCAGGTTTGTAACTCCCCTCGTTAAAAACAAGGAGACGAATTAATGCAAATTTTTTCTTCCTTTAAAGGTTCTCAAACGCGAATTGTTCGGGGAACGGAGTTTGCATCGACAGCGTGTGCACTTGCGACGCCTCGTGGACCGGAGAAGCTTGCGACGTGGAAATATGTCCACAAAATTGTACCTCTAAACGCGAACAGGGCGTATGTAACCCTGAGAGGCACGAATGCAAATGTTTCCCTGGGTATCAAGGTACATCGATTGCGATTTCATCGATTTCTGAAGCATCTTTTAATCACATGAAACGTTTTTAGGAGTGGACTGCGGTCAGAAAAGCGAGCACGGCGTTTGGAAGGCAATCACTTACCAGACGATTCCACCGAACGGTTCGGCGAGTCACTGCGCTATCGTGTGGAAAGATTCTCTTTACGTTATAGGTGGCGAGAGTTTCCATCGAGCAAAGATGATCTACATTTACGATTACAACGGCAACGTTTGGGAAACGCCGCGGGTCGAGGGCAAAGTTCCGTTGCCTCGTTACGCGCACTCCTGTGCTTTGTTCGGCGACAAGATCTATATGTACGGAGGTGTCATCGAGAATTCAACGGTGACCAATGAGCTCTGGGCATTCGACGTTACCGCCAAAGTTTGGGAGAACGTCACTGTCAATGACAACTGTAACAACAGGACGCTCTGTGGCCCGCTTCGAGCAAGTTTTGCTTCATTTTCCCTTTCCTTTCTTCAGTTTATTTTTTTACTAAATGTTTTTTTTTCTGAACAGGTTGCCGGGCACACCGCGACTTTCGTCCGTTCGAACCATGGCAAACGAGAGAAAATGGTGGTGATATTTGGCCACTCGCCTCAATACGGTTACCTGAACTCTGTCCAAGAATATTACTTTGGTACCCGAGAATGGCAGATCGTAGAAACCACCGGCTTTCCCGTGAAAGGAGGATACGGACACTCGGCAGCGTTCGACCATCACACGAATCTCATTTACGTTTACGGAGGCTACGTATCTGAAACCCACAGCACGCAGGTTCTCACGAATAGGTTGTACTCGTACAATCCGCACTCTCGGACCTGGCGATTGTTAACGGCCGCGCCTTCCGCGAGGTTTTTCCACACCGGAGTCTTCATCGGTGACGGCCTCATGCTTGTCTTCGGCGGCAACACGCACAACGACACGCTGTATTCGCAGGGCGCGCAGTGCTACTCGGCTGACACCGTAGCCTACGACGTCATCTGCGACTCCTGGAGACATTTCTTTTTACCAGCAGAGCTCACGGATCTGCCGAGATTCGGTCACAGCGCGACCCTCTATGACAAATCCATGTACATTTACGGGGGTTTCGATGGGTTGATGTTGTCTGATATGTTTCAGTAAGTCCCACCTGATTTTACAGTTTGTATTTACGTTTTACTAATAAGAAAAAACTTTCGTTATCCAGGTACACCCCGGGATACTGCGGCAGCTTCACTGACCAAGTTGGCTGTCTCAACGCCGACATCGGCGTGAAATGCGTCTGGAATCGTAAAGAAAGTAAATGCATGGCGGTACCGTCCCACCTGCGCCGTCTGCAAAACGACGATTCTTTGGACGAGACTTATGTAAAATGCACGAGCAACGTGCAACCACGTGGGATGACCTCGCATGAAGAGCTTTGTAAACTTTTAGCGGATTGCGCGGCGTGCGTGCAAACGTCGTACAAGTGCGTTTGGTGCGGCAAAAGCTGCGCACACGAAATTTGCAGGGACAACGCGAACGCTCCTCCTGTGCGAGCGATCAAGCACTTGAATCAGTGCGAGGCGCACTCAAGGGCCGAATGCGCTCAACTGCACACGTGCCGTGCCTGCTCGAGTAATCCTTACTGCACTTGGGCCTACAACAGCGGGCCTGATCGCTGCCAACCCAGAGCCAAAGAAGTACATTCCATTTTTTTCTACAAATTGAGTGTTTTTGTTATAATTATTGAATCATGTTGTCGAGGGTGGCTCTTTTCAAGACTAGAAAATTGTTGAAAATGTACAATTATTAGGTCGTATTATGATGCCATGTTAGTATCGCAATTATTATCGTTTATTACATCAATCCCTACAATTCAACAATACGTATTAACATTAATTATCACAGATGTTGATTAGAGTGTTGAAAACAAGTAACCTCAATTTTTGTACGGAAAAATTAATGTCAAGTGGCGGGTATGACTTCGATTATGAATCGGCTAGAATTTATTTAATAGAACTCAAATTAATATTGAAAATATAAATGATACCTTAATATTTGACAAACGATTGTAAAATCAGGAATACTTCTAATAATTAATTTACTTTCCAGAACAACACGATCAGCAACACGATACAGATACAACGCTTCACCCCGGAATCGTGCGCGAGCTCGTGCGAGGAATTTTCATCGTGCAGAAATTGCACGGAAGCCGAGTGCATCTGGTGCCAAAACGAGGGCAAGTGCGTTGACAAAAACGCGTACCAAGTGAGCTTCCCGTACGGGCAATGTCGCGAATGGACGACGAATTCTGGGAGGTGCAGGCCTTCGGACATGGGACGCGAGTGGTGCAGGTTTTATTCGTCGTGCTCGAGCTGTAGATCGGACCCGGGTTGCGGCTGGTGCGACAATGGATCAGGAACGGGGAAAGGAGAGTGTTTACCCGGCGGAGCGAGTCGACCAAGGGACGACATTAACAAAACTTGTCCCTTGGAAAATTGGTATTTCACGGAATGTCCTCGTGAGTATATTTCTACATTAAAATTATTGATTTGGGAAGAATAACGAATGAGAATCTTTTACAGTTTGCCAGTGCAACGGCCACAGCAAATGCTTACCGAATAGCAGCGAGTGCATTCAACCCTGCGCTGATTTGACGTACGGGAAACACTGCGAAAACTGCATCCCTGGGTACTTTGGGAACCCTTTGAACGGGGAAACTTGTCAACGTGAGTTGGAAGAATTGCATCGACTTGGAGGAAGGAATATTTGAAATGTTGTTGAATTGGTTTTTTAGCTTGTTCCTGCAATGAGCAAGGCACGCACTGCACGAGCGAGACTGGGAAATGTTTCTGCACGACGAAAGGAATTATCGGCGATCACTGCGAGAGATGCGACGTGAATGGTTTATACCATGGCGATCCCACGAATAAGGGATCATGTTTCTGTAAGATTGATTCGGGAATGACATTGTATCTGGAAATAACGACGTTTTGTACTTGCAGATGACTTGGTTATCGATTACCAATTCACGTTCAACCTGAGTAAGAAGGAAGATCGTCATTACCGAGCGATAAACTTCAAAAATTCACCCCCGAAACCAGACGTGGACGCCGATTTCTCCATCACTTGTTCCGAGCTCGCCAAAATGAACATTACGATAAAAAGGGCGAACAGTCCCGAGAGACCGTTGCTTCTCGCCGCTAATTGTACGTCGTACAAGCATCGTTTCAACAAAGCCGATTACAATTTCGGAAGCGAAGACAACAACACTCTAACGACGTTCTACGTTTACGTTTATGACTTCCAGCCACCGTTGTGGATCCAAATATCGTTCTCGCAGTATTCCAAGCTGAATCTCCAGCAATTCTTCATCACATTTTCTACGTGAGCAGCCATTCTAGATCGTCATTTTTTTCGAAATGTTTCTTTTTCCGTTATAATGTAATTAGCAGACGGTGCCAAATTGTAAACTAGAGATTATTTGATTTCCCACAGCTGTTTCCTCGCTTTGCTATTGGTCGCCGCTGTTCTTTGGAAAATCAAGCAAAAGTACGACATGTATCGAAGGAGGCAACGACTTTTCGCGGAAATGGAGCAAATGGCCAATCGGGCTTTTAGCCAAGTCCTGGTGGAGATCGAAAGACGCGATGTTGGCTCGGACGTGGATTCGGACGTCGTCAATTCTCGAAAAAAGAAAAAAGTCAGCATCTTCTTGTAAATTTTTGTACCTGATGGAAAGTTAATTTTTTATGGAAATGATTTTTAGGATGCTCCAAGCCCGATAGCGCTCGAACCGTGCAGTGGGAACAAAGCAGCCGTGTTGTCTTTACTAGTCAGATTGCCCACCGGAGGCGAGCCTTACACACCGGCAGGATATAGTGCGGGATTGGCCGTTGCTTCTGCCTTAGTCACCCTGGGAAGTCCTCGAAGGCCTTCCCAAGAACTAACTATAAAGGAGCCGAGAAAGACGAGGAAATCGCAAGGAAATCAACACCCGGATGCGACATGCATTTAGCGATAGATTCGCGAGACTCGACGGTCCTCGATTCGGGATTCGTAACGAGATTCGCAGCCTCGCTCGACCGACGCGATTATACATATGTATATGCGATTAGAGTATATTTTTTCAAATAGATACAAACAAATTTTAACAGACTTACCGCGATCGAGTCTCGTTCTTTGTCGGACGATCGAGGTTGCGGTTTGCATTTCGAAGAATCATGAAAAAGATCTGAAGACGATTTTTATTTTATTGCGATTTAGAGTATACAAATTTTACCACGAATGTTTGGTGTAGTGGGATATGTAATGACGTGCTCCGCGGAGGAGGAACTGAGAACTGAAGGGTGTTTTTTATACCGATTTAATCGAGCTGAACTGTACAGTTTTGTATATATACAGATGTTAAGGTTTTTTTTTTGGTAGTGCGAGCATGATGACAATTTGTCGCAGCTTATATGTTGCAGCAGTGGTGTTCAAGCCTTTTCGATTTTAAGGCGAGATACGATCGACGATCTTGAAAAAGCGGCAGATTTTGCATTTGAAATAAATGGGTTATGATGACCGAAATTTTACAAATTCTGGCGTTTCGAAAGGATCGCGAAACCAGGCTGTGCTAAATAAAAGTGTATAGATATGTCGAGATCAATCATTGTCAAATAAGGTCAAAACTCTCGATCAAGGCCATTTTTGCATCGAATATTCCATTTTGTTTCATCGTCAAACTCAAATTGTACATATTTTTATCAAGTATTTTTGGTGGTAGATTCAACTAATTTAGTAGAGAATAAAAAGTTTTGTATTCAATCGTCAGCTTTTATGATCGATAGATTTATTCGACTTTTTAAACAAATTACTAAGCGTTTCAATCTGATATTATCACTTGTAAATAATCGCGCGTAAGATTTTATTGTAAGCGGATCAGTGGTTGGAAAACAACAAAATACAATGTTTTTTGTCATTCATCTTTACAAAATATTGTGTTTTGTTCCGATTTTTTCAAATGCTTCGTAGCCTTGTTAAACTGAAAAATCAAACATCTTCGAATTTTATCTATAAGTTTTATGTATTTTATGTAAAGAGGAAAACGAAGGGTTTCGTCGTCGCATTTGCTGACAGGATAACGTGTTTTTAACATTTTGAATTGTTCAGGCAACTAGGGAGTTGCAATACCGTTAAGACTTTTAGTCTAAAGCAAAATGCGAAGAAAAGTGTAAAACGTATCTTCCTTTTAATTCGATTAGAAATGCGATTATACCTAGACTCCGAAAAACATCGTCTTCCAAATCGAACAGAAGCGGAGTGTGCAGCGATATTTTTCGGAATTTCGCGGGAGCACATTGAAGCTTCGGACGAGTTTTTTATCTTACAAATCGTGCGCATTTTATACTTCAAATAATCCCCGTCATTAATACTCATTTTTAAACTTTTTTCTCTTTTTTATCCGACTTTATGGTTGTTTTTTGTAGAAAAATGTTAACTGCCAAGCTACTGTATTTTTTCCTTAAACTTTTTTCTCTGGAAAGTGACGTCAAGATAATCAGAATGAAAAGTTGAAGTAAAATTGTAATTAGGGACGATTATTTTTACAAAAAAATGATAGACTTTAGGAATAAACGATTTTTCTAGGTCGCGATCGAAGATATTTAATTTATTTGAAACGTAGATTGAGAAATTACGGCGAGAGATTGAAGCTTTCCCAAAGATCGAAAATGTCGTCCATGCGTGCATCGAAATATCCCTGTTGAAAATGTCGAAACAAAAGCCTGAAATCGTGCGATTTTTTCTTTTCGAATTTTCAACGGGGATGTTTGCGAAGCGCGCGAAAATGAGCCTGCAATGTCGTCACAACCCTCGTTAAATAATGTAGAGATCATGTAAGCGTACTAAGCAGTAAGTTCGACTTTCACGTTTTTCTCATTCATCATCGAGTATGATTATAAGCATGAACCGGCGCAGTTTGCTTCGTCCAATAAAATGTATTCTACGAACGCAGGATTCGTATTGCTATGTGTACATACTAAACTACGAATTTTCATTTTTATCATCGAGTCATATTTATGTGGAGGGAATGTATCTCGCGATGACATTTTTTATATTAAAACAATAGACGTAGTAAGCAAGATGTTTTAGCAAGTAATTTAATTTGAGAGAGCATGCAATATAATCGGCGATCGAAGCTAGATTTTTTATTTTTAAGTCCGTCGAGTCGATGTTTTTTCGAGCGGCTTTCCTCTTTTACAATTTGATCATGCCGAAACAGAGTTTTAAATTTTATACTCCGATAACTTGTAGCGAATACGAAATTTTGCCAAAGCTTTGAAAACACGACTTGACTCGCAGTATTTTCGTAAATGTTTGTTGTAAATGTGGAATTCAACGAATACGGAAATGTTTAGGGCTACACTTTGCAAGTTTTTTTTTCCGATGGGCGTTTAATTATATGACACTGCCTCCGATAAGAGAGGACCTCTTATCGGACAATCAAGAGCATCGCGACGAATTTCTGTTCGTCGTTTCAATATTTTTCAGGAAGCATCTACCTTCATTCAAGCATGTATTCAGCTTATCTAGTCTGTAATCATGAACCGACGCGATTGTATAATTACTTTGTTGTAAGAATGCGATTTGCCGAAAGAGAATCTTTTTCCCACGAAAATGTCAAGTATTTTAATTGTTTTAAGGCGAAGCGAAAGAGTGACGAACGCAAATTTCCTGTACTTTTGCATTCTTTGTTTTATGTCGCAGCGAAAGTATTTTTTTCAACGTTCATTTTTTCGAGGGGGAATTTCACAGAAAAGTATACTTATAGTTTAATGTGTAAATGAATGTAGAAATGCAGCTCAAACATTTTAAAGACTGGCAAATGGCATTTTCGGACGAAATACGCGAGCGAAAGACACGAGTCACGAATGAAATGACAAAATTTAAAGTACGATTGTATTTTTATGCTAAACTATGAATTAATTCGTAAAGCCTGAATGGGGAGGAATGATTCAAATGGCGAATGTTAAAAACATGTTGTATTATAACATAAAACATATATTGTTTAAATAAAATTGATATATATATATAAATTCATTTGGAATCTTGTTTTTCATCTCCATTTTTATTTTTTATTCATACAATTACTCGAAGTATTTTTTCATAAGTATATGAAAGTTATGTAAATGTAACGAAATGTCATTAAAATTTAAATTTAAATGTTTTTTATTCCATCGCAAAGTTCCCCTGTTTCAACTCGACAACATTTAGAAAAATAAAAAGAGCAATTATTCCACATCTACATAATGAAGTTTTTCTTATCGGCAAGTTTACGTCATTAAATACAAAAAAAAAGTTGCAATGTAACTGGAAAATTGGCCGAAGGCGTAAAAACAAGAAAATGTCCTCATAAACGAGTAAACGTGTTTCTATTACCACGACTGCGAGAAAAACTCTAATTGTTTCAAGCGAATAAAAGCCAGCGATCGGGGAAAAAATGCATGAAAACTGCAAACGATAATAACGCGTAATGTTTTCTATAACCGAATTTTCCGTTGCAGCCAAGCGATTGTTTAAGTGCACGTAAATTTTTTCCACTCCAACTTTCCCACATACATTAATTTCTGAAAACGTTGGCATGGAAAAGAAATACTTGGAAGTAAAAGCTGGCCGCGCGCTACATCGCGTGTCATATTGACACTAAAAAATGTAATTACACTTTTGCATCAAAGATAGTCACGATAACGCAAGAATTTTCGCGCGTTCCAGCTGTTTCCTCAAAATGGAACCCCCGAGTCGACGACAAATACAACCCTTTAACTCTCGAAACCGTGGAAGATGTTTTTTTTACGAGATAACGATAAAAAGACCCTACATAACTCGAAATCCGATTAAAACCAAAGACTATGCCGAAACTGAAAACATTTTCCATATTCTTTTTTCCCGAAAACGCGAGGGATGAAAGACGCAATTCCCATTGAGGGTTAAAAGGTTCAAAGGTTTATGAACCTGTCACATTACGACACGCTCGATAATAATTGATCTGTGTCGGTCTTGACACTTAATGTGTTATACCACACTTTGAAAAACTTAAGAAAAAGTGAGTAGGGTGGAATGAGGGTCGGGGTGGAAAAAGGTGAAGCCTATATTCCATCGGGGAGGTGGAAAGTTTTCCTGTTTCATTTGCCTTGTATCACGCATGAATCTTGTCATAATTATGATTAATTAATCACGATTAAGTAGAATTGTTTAGCTGTTTACCAGGGGGCAAGAACGTAAAATCATCCCTTATTTTGGATACCCCGGAATCGATGTTTCTCGATAACGAAGATTCGCTGCTCGGTTTGCAAGGATAAACAAAGTTTTTCTCACATTTTCCTTGGTCGTTTCTAACGTACAACTTTCAGTTCGAAGGTTGGTGTGAATAATTGAAGAATTCAAAACGTCATCGATAACATTTTGTCCTTTTCGCGGCGAGGAATGAACACGAATAGCGACATTATGGCTCCAAAATATCGCAACGCGTGCTCGTTGTTTCGAAAAACAAATTTTGGAACTGTGATTGCAAAATTTCAGAAGATCATTTCGCGATTGAATCGAGCATTGAACATTTAAATTTCTTGGTGAAATCTGTCGAGCAATCTCTACTCAATTAATTGTAAACAATTTTTCACTCATTTTCTTGAGTAATTATTACATTGTCGACGCATTTTTTCGAAGACAAATTGTATGCACTGCGCAAATGTAGATACGTAAGTCTCGCTGCTACTGCCAATCACACGCTAGAGCGTGACTTTTATAGATGTTGTATGACAAATACTTGACAGTTTATTCTTACTATTCCTTTGGTAAAGTTAAAGGTGAAGTGTGAAACGTTAGTAGCGTGAAATTGTTGGAACCGATAGGCACAGTTGAAGAATTTTCCATTTTAGACGTTCAAAATGAGTTTAAAAAATGAGATCTTTCTTACATAATTACCCTTGGTAGAGATTTGGGGAAAAAATCTGTGATTAGCGCGGTATAAAAACGTTAGCCTGACAAGCAACTTCTTCGCAATTTCAGGACATTCGGAGTAATTGACAACAGTTTCAGAAATTGAAGTGAAAATGGTCGCCCCGAAAAAATTGGTGTATTACGGTATCGGTACTTTTGTAGGAGGACTTTTCATGTGGTTTGCTTTTCCATCAATAATTAAATCGCAAGTGAAAAAGGTAGATAATCATCACATTTTTGATCATTTACTGCGAATCAAAAGTCCATTTTTTATCTTTTTATCATTTTTCAATTAAAACTAGACGAATTCGCGAGAATTATCAACCATTTTTGATTTTTTTTCTTAATTAGCTCGGACAAATACGAGGAATATGTGACTATACTTTTTTCTTCGCGGTTGTATTTCAAAGAAGTAAAATATAGTATGATCAATAATTGCAGATTGAGATATTTTAATCGATATTGTGTGATGCGACACGCTATCACAACTTAAAAAAATGTGTAGAAAGACTCACAATTGTGTGTCGATAAATAATTTCTCGTCGCGCGCAAATTATTGTCAAACATGACCTTTCAAAAAAAAAATCATAAAACGAAATTTGATATTAAAAAAAACCAAAAAACGCAAGTAATGAATACCGAATCATGATGCGTTTCGATTAATCATTGACTCTCAAAAAAAACATCGACATTTTCCTTCCGAGAAACATTTCTTATTAAATGTAAAATATAAAACATTTCTACAGGCTACTCGATTGAAAAAAGGCGGGGACAGAAGACCCCTGTGGGAGAAAATACCCTTCTCTTTCGACTTTAAATTGCACGTCTTCAACATTACAAACCCCGAAGGTATCGAAAAAGGAGAGAAACCAATCGTGCAAGAAGTCGGACCTTATTATTACGAGTGAGATTGAAATAAACCATACCTTACAATAAAATAAAAATAAAACACCCACACCCTTCATTTCCCGAAAAAATTTCAACCCGGCGAGTTTTTAATATTCACTGCATGTCCAGGGAATGGAAAGAAAAAGTCGACGTACAAGATATCGACGAAGACGACACCATCGAGTTCAATACTAAAAGTGTATACAATCTTTGTCCGGAAAAAGGATTGAGCGGCGAAGAAGAACTAATTATTCCCCACACTTTATTATTAAGCATAATATTAACCGTAGTCGCGGAAAAGCCGAAGCTCATCGGTTTAGTTGGTACGAATTCACGAAATTATAAGCGGAACTTCCGAAATCGGTAACTCTTGAAAAAATTACAGGCAAAGCAATAGACAGTATTTTCCACAAACCGTCCACGTTATTCATGCCAATCAAGCCAAAAGATTTGTTCTTTGACGGGTTGCCAATAGACTGCTCGGATATTAAAGATCTCCCAGGAAAAGGAGTTTGTGCAATTTTGAAAGAACAAGCAGATGCCGGGGTTCTGGAGGAAACGGGAGAAATGAAATTCAAATTTTCACTTTTCGGCGGAGTAAGATCATTTTCCTTTGCTGTTTTTTCGATAAACATCTGTTTTCCAATTACTACGCTTTCAGCGAAACAACACGCATTCAAGACAAAGATGGCATGCCAGGCGTGGGATAAAAAATATCGTCGATGTGGGTATGATGGTCGAATATGACGGAAAAACCGAACTGGAGACTTGGGATGGACCATACTGCAACTCCATCAACGTAATTCATGAAATTACGTGGAAATTGAAATTGAATCGTAATTTAATCCGGTAAAATTGTTTGTAAAGGGCACCGATGGCACCATTTTCGCGCCATTCTTAGACACGGATGTTCCGATAAAAGCATTCATCGCGGATCTTTGCAAAGTTGTGGAATTCAAGTATGCGCATCCTTCCAAAGTTAAAGGTACATTTTTTGGACTGCAATTTCACATCATTTACGGATTTTTCTCGTTTACTAATTAATGTACGTGAAACTTGAAGGGAAATCGCGATATGGGGATGTCCTGTTTCTAAAAGCGAGAGATGCCCTCCCCCTTACATTTATTTTTGTATCGAATATTTAAATACAAGCCTTTCAGGAATTAAAACTTCTCGGTATACTTTCGATTTCGGCGATATTCCAAACACGCCTGAACTGCAATGTTTCTGCCGAGCTCCGGATAAATGTTTAAAAAAAGGAGCTCTCGATCTCACGAATTGCATGGGAGCTCCTCTCGCCGTTACTCTTCCGCACTTTTATATGGCGGACGAATCTTATCTGGACTCAGTTATTGGAGTAAAACCAGAGAAAGTAAGACAAATTACGATTTCCGCATCGGTTTTTAATGCTAGCAATTAATATTAATGCCATTTTCCAGGATAAACATCAATTCTTTTTAGACTTTGACCTATTGACTGCCTCCCCGGTAGAAGTTCGAGGAAGGTTGCAATTCAACGCGCCGATTCTGCCAGTTGAAAAGGTCCCGCTAATGGCCCATTTTCCCGAAGCAATGTTACCGCTGTTTTGGATCGAACAAGGTGTCATTGTTCCTAAATTCGTAACCAGGCAATTAAAATTGGTTCACGGGTTGCTGAAAGTCGTTGGGTTAGTACTTAAAAGGAGGAACCCGTAAACGATTTTTTCTTTCTTCAATCACAGTTGAAGAATGCATTCATTGATTGGTACATTTTTAATTGTAGCTTCCTGAAATGGGTTATGGTGTTTGGCGGCATTGGAATGCTTGGTGTAGGTATATATCAATTAAATCAGGGAAAATCAGGTGCAAAATCCGAAGTGAGGAAAGTATCTCCTCAACTTAGCAGCGGAGGATCGATGTCTGAGCAGAAGAAATGGACTTTGGATGCTAAGGGACTTCAAGCTGCGTCGGTACCACCGCATCTGGACGGCAATTACTAAGACTTTAGTGAATTCCATGAGATCTTTTTAGCCCTAGGATTTCAGGCAGAACTTACACGGTAATCAGTGTTCAACAGAAAAATTATTTCGATGTTGCGAACTATTTTTTCAACGATATCGTAATGGGATCTTCTGAAATGACTCCTGAAAAAAAATATCGAGCAGAAATTTTCTTCAGTTCTCTGACTTGGATTTTTGTACTTTTGGGTTGGTAATTTTTTCGCAGGACAAATGAGATTTATTTTAGTGAATACCGTTAAAATATTGATGAACATTGCAATAATTTTTCCTGATTTCTGTGGAAGTACTTGTTTTGAACACGAGGAAATCAAACTTTCACGAAGTAGAAATAGTTTCTCGAATCGTGTACATTGGAATATTTTTGCAGCACCATTTTTATATTTATAAGTCGCTCAATTTGTTTATTTCGCACTGAAGGGGGGACCGAATTACGGAAATATCGAGAAACGGTGTTGATTGATGACAAAAATGCAGTGTTCTGTGCAAATACTTCATTTTGTATAATTGTTTTTTAGTGAATTAATTTATTTGCTTTTGTGTCTTCAATTTTAAAATTTTGAGTACGAATATATTATTCATTGAAGGTATAAATATTTGTAAAAAATACTTTATTGAGAATTTCAGAATTCTATGCGACGCTTAACTGAAAAATGTAGCGCGATACATAAAAGAAATAAGAAATTTTGTTTATTTCCCTCATGGAAAATAAAGTTTTTGTCAACTTGGATAATGAAACTCTCAATAAAGCCTGACAAAGGAAGAATGATTCGTGTTGAATTTACATAGTTTTTTTAATTTCCATTCGTCATTAACCATACAATAATGTAACAAATACTATAAACTATTACGCAAATACGAATTTGTAACATGTTTTCTATAAGAAACATTTCAATTCTCAATAAAATGTAAACGTCGAAAAAATATTTGCAAATTTTTCGAATTAAATATTTAAATCATATTTCAACATAAACAAGCGTTGTTCGTATTTGGTAACAAAATACAATCCAAATGTCACATACTCAAAGAAAAACAGAATGTAGGATTGGTCCAAAACAAAAATTCCCTAAGATATAATTCGTAGAATCTGCATTTCCAATTAGTCGAATTGAAAATTTTCGTGGATGAATAATAATTTGTTATAATATATACAGCGTACTTATATTTATATAGTATCTGGTCTCACTATTCGACAAATTGTCAAAGATTGCATTAATTTTTCTTTCGCATAAACCAATTCCCAATCTTCTACAATTTCAACAAAGTTTGCCGATCGAAGATATAAATGTAATGAAACATAAACATTTTCCAAACCCAAAAAACATTGTCAACGTTCAGAATTTATAAGAAATAAATAAATGTTCGAAATACATGCTAGACATCGAATATAAATGCAAAGTCAAATTCAAGGATGAACTGGAGACATTGAAAACCCCCAAAATCGATAACAACGATAATATATAATTAATATTCAAGCTAACAAAATTACTCTTCCTCCATTACGAAAATACCCGGATTACATTCCCGACTACTTTTTACTTCCAAAAGCAATCACCTCCAAATTTCTCCAGTTCAAGCTCAATAATATAGGAACCTCGAAGCAAGTCCAGAACATTTATTCGTCATTTCCCAGCGCATTCATTCAGTCTTACTCTCGTCAGCTTCGTCGATAGAGTACCTATTCCAACAAAGCGAAACCGGCTCATTTTCCTGCAGATCCTCCTTCTCCAAGACCGTTCTATTTTCCTGCACCTCCAAAACTTGCTCGCAAGCCGTCTCAAAATCAATCTCGCATTTCAGTTCGCTTTTGATAAAGTCGAAACCCTCCTCTTGCTCCTTGCCCTCCCCCATTCCATCGTTCTCACTATTTTTATGCACGTTCGGTATCTTATGATCCTGATGAATGTGCATGACCAAGCACGAGACCAGATTACAAATTTTCCCGCAAATCTCGCATTGGAACGATTTCCCATCCTCGGCTTCGAGACAGTGATGATAGTCTTTGTGCGGGCGGTATATTTTTTTATGCAAGTCCAAATGTTTTTCGTAATCTACCGCGAGGATGAACTCGTAAGAGCAAGTGGAGCAGAACAGGTAGTGCTTGGCGGAGCGTGTGTGGGCCTTAAGCCTTGGCACGCTTTCGCAAATTTGATCGCAGACCGGACACCGCAGGCACTTGTGATTCTCCAAAGCCAGCTCGCTCTCGAATAACCCGGAGCAGCTGTTACACTGCGGCGTTTTCTTCGCCTTACACAGGTGCGTGAAGAAGTGTTTCTCCAGGTGATGAGAAAGGTCGAAGCCGACTTTGCACAGGCCGCACACGAAGCGGCCCCACAGATCTCGAGTCATCGAAAACGAATCTTCCAGGGCGTCCCAATGCTTCTTGTAACTATTCTTCCTGGACAGCTTAACGTTGCAAACCTTAAAAAAATCAATCATTAGACCAAAGAATATACTCCGATCCTTGAACTCGAACAAAGTTCACCTCGCATTGATCCTGATGCGTGAAAAGATGTTTAAAAACCGCGCAGCCGTCTTTGTCGCCCTGTTTACAGAAGGTGCAAATGTACAAGGAGTCATCGTACGATTTGTATAAATGCGAGGAGAGGTGGCGCTGAAACGACGTGGCTTTGAAAAACGTCGCGTTGCAAGCTGGACATTTTACATAAGGCCTGCCGCAGTCCGTCTGACAAAGAACCTGGGGCTGGCATCTCTTGATCCAGTTACTGATTTCGATCTGTTCTTTACTGTCCGTGGGCAGAGGTTCGAATTCATCGACGTTGACTTTGCACAGCGGCTCGATGAACTCTTCTTCGTTCATCAATCCCTCGAACTCCGTTTTCACGTTCACACTCGAGTCGATTACGACATTCGGGGGTAACAGGATCACCTTTTTCGCCATCTTCGAGCAGGTTCGATGCTTGACACCGTCGTCGGTTTCCGGTGGACTCGCCAGGTTCACCAAGGACTGACTGAGAGTGCCTTCTTCGAGATCCGGCTGCAAGAGAGTTATTATCACATATTTGTCGTCGCTTTCTGTGGCCTCGATGTGGGTCAACGAGTTCGGGGATTCGCAGCTCGACTGAAGAGTCAATTCCGAGGTCGATTGCTCGTAACTCGATTCCTGTTGGGAAGAATGAGATTTTAGTTCGATATCTGATGATTTAATTATCGTTTACTGACTTTGATTTCAGCGCTGTACTCGGAGTCCGACGAATCGCGGACTTTTTTCGATTTTCTTCCGGCATTTGAAATTTCGACGTTTTTCGAGGTTTTTCGTTTTTGTTTCTTCCCGTATCTTCGTTTTTTCTGGGCTTTCGATCTTTTGCGATCGCTCGAGCAACCTTTGTTCCTTGATTCGCCGAGGGTCAACATTTTCGAGCTCGGCAAAATCCATGCAACGTCAGGGTTTATATCGAACGAAAAAACCGGAACATTTTATCGCTAAAATTTAGAAAGTTTTGGAAAATGGAAATGAAGTAGAATATTTTGGAATGAACGCGAGGTGTTTGTAAACATATGAAGTTTTGGACTCGGACGAGGACGAAGCAGTTTTTAAAAATTCAATGAACTGTTGGTGATGTACTTTGGCGTGTTTTTGATGAATTCGGTTGTTACGGTTCCTGGGTTATTCTGTAGACCATTTTAAGACTTAATTTCGGTAATTGGTTCGTTAGATTTCTTGGTTTTTCATCTGCGTTGTAAAATGATTTCAATCGAGCATGCGAGATTCTAACACTGTGTTGAGCAAGTGTGTGGTTGAGCAAGCGTGTGTTAGTGTGTGTTTTTGCTCCAATCAGAAACTCGTTGGAGAGAGAAGAATACAACTATTCGACAAAACCGCTAACCGGTTTTTTACTTTCTCTTTTCAATGAGAGGGATAAAGAAGGACGGCATGCGAGTGGGTTGGTATTTTAGTTCTCTCTCTTTTAATAGTTTAAGTATAGCTGTTTCTTTCGATTGGTACAAGAGAGACAAAGATGGTTATACTGTAATTAATGCAA
Source organism: Zelostemma sp. ZL-2020 (assembly GCA_022816865.1). Lineage (NCBI taxonomy): Eukaryota > Metazoa > Arthropoda > Insecta > Hymenoptera > Platygastridae > Zelostemma > Zelostemma sp. ZL-2020. Next base: position 3,572 of record JABFQM010000408.1, on the reverse strand, counting down.
CTCGATCGTTTTTTTCAATGAAATTCTTTTCCTCAAGAGAAAGAAGACGTCGCAGGTTATCGAGATATATCGAAATGCATCGAAGTGTATCGAATCGTAAATTTCAAATTTTGTTATTGTAATTAGATGGAAATTAGCTTAAAGTTCGAAGATTGTGAATAGGAGATTATCTAATCGCGTTTAAAAATAAATTTTTCGACTTGCGGATTTTCATTCGAAGAAGAATAAATTCAAAAAATCTGTTTTCAAGGAAGAATCAATAAAAATAGAACATTAATTTCTTCTAAGAAAAAGAATTGTTCTTTGGATAATTTCTACAAATTTCTTTCAGTTTAAACATCTTTCTTGAGATGAGATTTTTTCGAATAAATTATTTTTTAGTATACAATATATTACAGGAATATTATATAGGAGTGTTATGAAAATAATAAAAAAGCATTATACGAAAAATATAGACGAAGCAAGTGCGACATTCGATCGAGTGCGAATTCACAATCGGGGATTGTAGTGACACGAGTCGCCGCTAGGTGACCTCCTGTTGTAGCTTCTCACACGTTGGTCGTTACTCTATTGTTATAAGTATGAGGTAAAAACCGAACAGTGCTATCGCTTCTCGGCCTTATGGCTAAGATCAAATGTGTAGTATCTGTTCCTATCAGTTTGATATCTGATACACTAGTATAACTAGTCAGTATATCGATCTGATTTTTGTAAACGGGTAAAATGTGGAGCTTGCTCTACTTTTACCACTAGTGGTCCTTGCATTGCATTATCGCAAGGTTCCGCTTTATAAATACATTCCAAAAATAAATAGATCGAGGATCGAGGCAAACGATTACATTGAAAACCCCGTAATTAGCCATTTTAAAGGGGGGGGGGCCCCTGAAAAATGCTACTGTATTATCTGATCATATTTAGTGTCTAATGAAACGACTGCGACACAATTCTTGATTACGAATAAAAAAATCGCGACTTAACAACAATTATAGTAAAACGCCGTCGTTTTTCAGTCCATAATGTACTGCGATTTTTCCTCCATAAGATTCAGTTACAAAATGAAATTCTAATAAACTAAAAATTGCCCAAAAAAAAAATTACAAAACCGATCAACAAAAATATCAAACACTACTTCAAATTCTTTAATAATTTATTTACGGTACATCCTACATCTTAACATGATAATGGATTAAAAATACAATCGCAAAGTCTTATCGTTTGACTCTTATGTCATTAATACAATAAATTATCATTCATCGTCCAATTCGTTATCTTTATTATCGGTATCACGACTAAGACGAACCGGTTGTGGATTATAATTATGAGGCAAAACTATCCAACCGTGATTAAACGGCGAATATTGAAAAACCCCTGCACCAATAGGACGGTTTTGCCCGATTTTGTCGCCCTGACGATACAGCATTTGTTGGATTTGTTGCTTTATATTTGGATGGTAAAATGGAATCATTATCGGTACCGGAAGTGGCAATGGAAGTTTTATTGGCAGCGGCAATTGTAAGGGTTGCTGAAGATGTTGAAAGGGAACTGTGACCGGATGCTTTGTCGAGACAAATTGAGCCTGTTGTACCGGGTACGGATTCACCTGAAACCCAACAGTGTTTCAATCAGATTAAAAATTAATCAATGAATATTAACGATAGGACCAGTAAAAATTAATCGAGTGAACAATTTTTGTATGTGTGCGCGTATCAATGTCCAGGAGAGAGATTTTAGATGGAAAATGAGAGTTGGAAGCACTTCGAAAGTCGACGATTAATGCTAATCACCTTTGGCAATGGTACTGGGTATTGAACTGGTTTATTGAGAAATACATGTTTCGATACGTGAGGAGGAAGGGTTTTTATCGCAGTTCCGATCGAGGCATATCCCGGTTTACCCAACTGCCATCTGCAAAAAAAACTAATTAACTTCAAATACTTTTCCGATCTTACTTTCACTCGTTATTTTCAAATAATTCGATACAGTTTATCGGCGTCATTTTCTTTTTTATAAACTGTTTACAAAGTCATTTATTTCGAAGGAAAGAACGTCAATTCGGGCATGAAAAATTGCGCGTTTTTGCGAGCACGTAATGTTAATAAAAAATCTTAATAATGTGTATTCCAAACCCATTTCTCGAAGGGAATGTAATTGGTTTCCATTGATTGCTGGAGCACGCTTGGCTGCAGCTGCGAGTGTGTTGACGCGAAAATCCCAGCCATCCCTTATTCAAAATATCACGTTTATTCCGCCCGGAGATTTCCGATGTCGCGACCACAGCGAAACAACGCAGAAACACGAACAGTAACTGCAAGATCGACGAAACGAGATGAAAAAACTTGCTTCCTTTCAAGGAAAATGTTGGCAATTTTCAATCTAAAACGAATTCAACAACAGTTCTTCATTTACTCTTACCAAAACTTTCAACATCGCGCGCAAAACGTCTGATTACTTTTACTCTCTTTGACGGAATGCAAGGCTTTTATATTTACTCTAAAAGTCGTTTCAATCACATTTTCCCATCTTCGATTAAACCGGAATCCCGTCCTTGCAGCAGTTTCCGGGGAGAAAAATGCAGCACGCGTTGATCTAGTTTAATTGATTCTTTCAGAAAAGCGCCGAGGAATTTCGAAGCCTGGCTTCATTGAATAACTGCCACGTAGAATAATGCACTTGAAAAAGACGTTTTCCAAGCGCAGTTAATTTGAATAAATTAACAAAACTGCCCCGCGTACTTCCCGCGAAATTGTTATCCGGAAGTTTCTAATTATTAGCGCTAATTAACTCTCATTCTTCGCGCAATATTCCCAACACACCCTGCATTTAATTATAATCTTACAATTTCCGTCTTTCTTATCAAAAAGAGACCGAGTTTGATAATTATGAACAAGGAATTTCGCCACTTTGTTCCGTTTTATCTCGCGAGATTTCGCGAAAAGCCGTGGGGTCCGATTCAGGCGTAAAAGCTCATCATCATTTACATGCGTGCCACTGACCCACTTCCGGCTTTATTATTCTTGCCCCGTAATGTCTCCACTTCCGGTGAAATGAATATTGGTATCATTATGCGTCCGAATCGACGATCCATTTTTGAGTTGAAATTACGTTTTACGATCCTGCAATTTTATAATCGAGAAGCAGCTTCTGGAAAATGAAAACAATTAGGGTTGATAATTAGATTCGCAAGCGATCGATAATGGATTATTGATAGAAAACATGGCTCGTATCTGATCCAATCTTGGCACGTCGGAATGTGTATCAAAATTTAGTAACGTAATCGGTACGTGATTGCATGTTAATGACAGCAGAAGGTGCACCGATTCTTACACTTCTTCGATCGATATGCCGTGTTTGGCGGTGCGTGGACTTTCTTACTTTCATTTTTTAAAGCGAGTCACTTCTTGTAGATGACATTCATTATTCATTTCCGCGTACGACGGTTTCGATTATAGATATCGTTTTGCGAATTTTTCGAAATTATAACTGTTAAACAATTGTCCTAATTTCATTTACGATTATTTGTTCGATGAATTATTGGTCTAGGAATATTATAAATTGATGAAAAAAATAATTTG
>JABFQM010000407.1:0-36502 GCA_022816865.1 Zelostemma sp. ZL-2020 | reverse complement strand
GCGGGGGGGGGGGGGGGGGGGGGGGTGGGGGGGGTGGGGGGGGGGGGGGGGGGGGGGGGGGGGGGGGGTTGGTGGGGGGGGGGGGGGGGGGGGGGGGGGGGGCGGGGATGGGGTTCAGAACTGTGCTCTTCCCGGTTTTGGGCTTTCCGCCGCCGGGTCGGGGCACCCCCCGGCGCCTTTTTTCCCGTTTCCCCCCCCCCCCCCCCCCCCCCCCCCCCCCCACCCCATGCAGCCGCAAACTTTTCACGCCAGGCTCCACCGGGCAACTTCCAAGAGGGTATTTACGAAGGGAAAAAAAACAAGCGCTTTCCACGAGTGAACGAGACTCGCTCCAACGGAACAACGCGATAAATCGGAATGTAAAATAGCTACGGGTCGAATTCTCGTGAATCGCTGATAAAGTACGGCCTCGTGGAAAAGATTTCCTCGACTTCAAAACGAATGGCCGCGGTACGTAATCAGATTGCGCCCTGGAAGACAATGAAACTCAGAAAATGTTAATTAAGTTTTCGATTAAGCAACACGGGAACGTTAATGAACGAAGCGTTTATTTTCATAAAGTTCAAGCCCGACGAGAAAGCGCGGCTAATTCCGTGAGCCTTTTTTTTCTTCATTCGTTGTACGAGCGTGTTTTATTTCGATCGAATTACGCGATCTTTACGAGCGCGTCTTCCGGCGCGACTGGCAGGACGTGAGTCGTCGCGTTCGTTCGTAATCTTCGTAATCTGATTGGCCTCGGCGTGTAACGAGCTTTATTATCACGCGTGGCGGTTCACACTTTTACGCTCCGGATTGCATCGTTTTTCGAGAGCGCCGCGCATTTTTCTTTATCCCCAGATTCGATCGTTCCAACGAATTTCAATCTCGTACACGTCACGTCGTTATTCTTATTCCAGGCGCGGTTCGCGATCGGGACGGAAATGTTTACGTCATTGGAGAGTGGCTCCGTAGCTCCGCGGAATAAACGAGATTGCGCGGCGGCACTCTTTGGATTTCACGAGTACCGCAGCTTCCGATACGTGCTCCACGCTCAACGCATTCTTCGCCAAAGTTAAGCCAACTTCCAGCCGGCGCGGCCCTTACGAAGCCTCGCATTCTTGCCGAGGAACTCGCAACTAGTTTGCCGTGAGGTTTGTCAAAATGTATTTTACGAGCCTCGAGCGTCGCCTGGAACAATGGCTGTCAAAGAGGGCTCAATGGATTTAAAAAAAAAGGAAAGGAACGGTGCCCTTTTCAGTCGCGGATGCGTTGACGAGATTGCGCGCAAATCGGGCACAAAGATGCGCGTGAGACCGCTCGAAGAAAAGCCTTGGAAACTCGAGGCTCCCGCGCTCCGTCGCGCTTGGTTGCTTTCGTTAATGACTCGATGAAAATATCAATTTGAAGGCAAACGCGAACTATATCGCACCTCTGATATATTATTATAATCATTCGAGTTCGCTGAAGTAGCCTGGAACAAAGTCTCGTTCAACCTTGTTAATATTTATGAAATCTTGATTTATTCCTCGCGAAGTATACATATTTTGCCGACTTTTCGACTCGCGCCTAATGAAAAAGTTTTACTCGAGTTGTTTTTTCATTTACTTCCACTTTATACAAGTCCATTTTGGGAAAGGTGAAGCGAGCACTAATGGATTTCGCCGATAGCTTTATTCTAATGGAGGGATAATGCAAGAGTTGCCAAGAGTTCAAGATAATTCGCGATTACGTGCTCTTTCGGGCAAGGGAGCGCAATTTTTGCCGTCGATTCAATCTCACCGGGGGAACGAGAGGGGGAGAGAGAGCACGAGGAAGCAGCAGCAGCGGCTGCGGCGTCTGAATTAAGAGACGACCGGAGGGGCCGCGCAGTTTTGAGAGTGCATTAGCGAGAACAATGGGGCGATCGCGAATTCTACGAGAACGTTTTATTATCGCGGGCCGCGCCTCGGTAGCGTCTTAATAAAGCCTCTTTTACTTCCAGGGACCCCTTACTTGCCGCCGGCTTCGATCCGGCTACTGCGGAGCGACCTTTTTCGACAAATTCCGCATACTCTCTCTCTCTCTCGAGTGTTTCCTGCCAATCGACGGGGAATTTTCACGTCGGAACTTTTCACAACGAACGGAAGAAAGAGAAAGAGTGCTCGCGCCAAGAGTTACGAAACAACAAAAATGCAGGAAATTCGAAATACCTTGGGAGCGGAAAATGTCACGTTTCATTATTCGAAAGACGAACATTTCACGAGCGGAAGAAAAGGAAAGGCGCTACATTTTCTTGAATATTCAGTGCCGGGAATCTTCGTAAAGCAGGAACGGTAGGGAAAAAAAATGTGGGGACGCAAGAGCGAGCGCGGCTTATTCCAGAGTTATTTTTCACTCACGGGGTGAAAAATAGCCTCCGCCACCCCGGAATCGAAAATCGATTATGCAGCGCGTGGAAACGTATAGGTGGTACAAGGACAGGCGAAAGCGAGGGTGTACACGACGGGGAACAAGTTTGGAACAACCCACGCGGGTTCGTCGGTGGTATCGGCCGGTGATCGTCCGAAAGCGTCGCTCGGGATCCGTAGTCGATCTCTCAGGCGGAAGCTGGCGTTACTCGGGAAACGCCGCGCGCGAGGATGAAAAAAACGCGGTAAAAGGGACGTTAAGTTGGCAAGAATTCCAACATCCTGCGGTGTTATACCGTGTAACGAGCTCAGATAAGCGACGCTGCCCGATATCCATCGGCTGTAATTTATTGAATAAGATTACGAGGCGGCGCGAGAATTAAAAGAGCCTCGGCTCAGGGCGCAAAAATAACTGGTTCCGAGCGATTAAAATTCCGTGCGAGTTCGCGAAATCTTGCCGGAGCTTTATGGCGAAGCGGCAGCGACAGGCTAATGAAGAGGGGCGGGAGGGGGGAGGAAGAGATTGCGGCGGAGCCTCGCGTCGTTCTTAATTATCCGCGGAATTTCCCTCGCGCGATCACGGGCTTCGATTCGTCGAAATTGCACGACCGATCAAGGGGATAAGGGGATCAATCCGTGCAATTTCGCCCCGCCAGTCTGTCAAATAGCTAATGCCGAATCCATCAGGATCGAATTGAGCCTCGTGATTCCTCGTTTAGAGTTACGCTTCGAGATGATTTTTCACTTCGGGGTATCGAGTTAGCGAAGCGGAACGAATCCCGGCCATCGTGACTTGGAGAATTCGCCATGAATTCTTTTTTTTCCCCTCGAGGGTCCCAAAAGCTCGATCGGCCCGCCGCAATCCCTCATTTTCCACACGAGCGATCGGTTCATCGCGAATTGGAATACGCGAGTCGCATTCGGAAACGAGGCTTGCGCGTGATCGTTTCGGTTTTCCAATATTATTTTATTGCTCTGTACGAACACGTTTCTCACGAATTTTACCCAAAGGCCTTCGAGATGTATCGTTCCTTTGAATCTCCGCGGTTTTTTCATTTTCAAAACTACACGCGAACAAATGGTAAAAGTGGGACGTTTCATCGACTTCGAATTTTGTTGAGAAATTCCGGCTTTCTTTTCGTTTCGGGAAGAAATGAAAACGGAAATTGTCCAACTTTTCTGTGAGAGATGTTTTTCAGAAAGTTCTTTTAAATGTTGACAGTAACAGGGTTGCAACTTGAATTTCCATGTAAAATTTTCCGACTTTTCCAGGTTTTCCCTGACCGTAAACAGTAAAAAATCTGCAAGTAATGCACTTCCGATTCGGCTTCTTTTAAATCAAACTCCGTACGTCTAACCATTTTTGATGAATAAATGAACTACAAAATTAATTCCCATGTAACATTGATTTATGAGTTTTGAAAACTGCATTACTGTTGCCTGAAAATGCATTTCAGCAAAACCACAGTTTTTGATTAAATTTTCGATAAAATAATTGTAGACAAACAAATGGACATGCAATTTTATACAATAATTTAATCAACAGCATCAACTTTGAGTAGATTAATCAAATGGTTTTTTTTAATTGGATGTTTTCGGCAGAATGTAATTCAATCCAGAAAAAATTCTATTTCTCTGCAATGTTTTGTATTTTCTTTTGAGCATTTCATGATTCATGCAACGTAACGTTTGATGAATGGAAAAACCATCAATTAATTTCATAATGAAATTGCGTTCCGTAACAGCCCTATAAAAACCAAACTAGAAATCAAATCCATGTACGATTCAACTTCGATAAGGGGATGTAAAACGCTTTTTACGAATTCAGCCAAAAACTGATTTGTCCCAGTATACACCTACATGGAATGAAAAGAAAGCGAAGAGACCGTAAGAAGAAAGGCGACTTTATTGGTTTAATCCTACCACCCTCGTCGGAAGAAACTGAGCTGCGAACCGGCCATCGTCCGCTAAATTTAGGTTAGGCGTTTCAGTTAACTCGCGTAAAATTCATTGAACTCGGAACTTTAAAGGGAAGTTTACCGTTCACACGTAGAAATCAAATTAGTTACGTTGTGGTGGTTACAAACAAGCGCTGCGTCGCAGGTTTTTTAAAACACGGAAATCGCGAGAAAGGGGCCGAACACTCATGCAAAGAAATATTGCACAAGAGGAAGAGAGCGAGAAAAATGTAAAAATGCACGGAAAAATCGAGGCCTCCGTCGTGTGCACCCTCAATGAGCCGTGAAACTTTGAGGTGAAGATTCCGCGGAGTGGAATGCGCCCGTGTAAAAAGAGTTGAAGCAGCGGGAGAAAAAGACGGGGAGAAAAAAAACGTTATTCTACTTTTAGCCTTTGCCTCGGCGAATCCGACTCTTCATAGCGCTCCAGTCATCGAATACACGACGACGTTTCTGCCATTCCGAATCCCCGGGACAAATATTGAATCGCTTCCGTCTAAAGCAAGAACTTTCGGTGCGAGCTTCGTTATATACCCCGTCATTACGAATCGCGGAGAGCTTTTAAGATCTTCAATATCTTTCACGGTGCACGTAGCAGTATCGTGCGTATTGTAGTGTACTACTCGAGTCACGAGAGGATAATAATGCCGAACGAACAATGTGTCCTCCGCTTCGACGCGTCCCTTTCGTTTGCGCGTAACGAGAGGCCGCGTTATTATTTGGCGAAAGGGAAGTTTCAGGCGCTACAAAGGCCCTGAGAGCGTACGAGCCACGTACGCGTACGCGCTCGCAATCTACCATAGAAATTTACACGCACGAGAGATCGCATCTGGGTCCGGAGCGTTCGATCTCCGCGATTGTTCTTACTCAAGTTCTCGGAACTCGGAGCCGCAACGTAAATAATGCTTGGAAGAAGAAGCCCGTACTTTGCTTTGTATGTATCTCTTCGCGGAGAAAGCTGCGGAGACGGATGCCCCAGCGACATGCTCGGCCCGTGTCTTCGTGAGCTCGAGAGAGCCACGGTAATGGCTATTGTGATGCTTCAACCGGATGATCGATTAGAGAAGCGTGCTTCGTAAATTTCCATGCTGGCTTCACGACACAAAGTCTCTCGGTCCACGCAATGCGAACGATTTTGATTTATCCGTCGTCGAAGAAGAAGAGGAAAACGCGGAGCCGAAGATGACTCGGCGCAGCGTAGCGTGCGATAATCGCCAAGGTTTCGTTACCCTCGCTATCAGACCCTCTCGAAGCTTCCGCGAGGGTCTGCGAATCCTCGCCGCCATGAATTTGGATACTTTCGTTTTCCTTATCAAACACTCTGTTTGCTTTTAAATGGATGTGCTTGGCTGTGGCGGGAGACCCTACTAAAAAGTTGGGCTACCGCGAATTTCGTAGGGGAGACGACTGGTTTCTCAAAGTAAAGCGAATTACGAGGATTGCGCTTGCAAACGTCGTTCTACGCGATTACTTTGAGGGGATGAAACGACAGGATTTCGGCAGAATGCCCTAGATCGAGACAGTCGCAATAATTTCTTCTCGTTATTTCAAAAATGCTCGAAAATATTGCAGGGAGATTACGATGGCGTTTAAATACTCAAAATTTCACCGTACAAAGTTATTAATTATCAAAAACGGAAGTACAAACGCGGATACTCTTTTTAGTTTAAAAATGAATATCAGTTCTTAGAGAATTTTGTACTGACATTGAAAAAACAGAAGAAACTAGAGCACTCTCGTAAATTTTCTCGTGTTTTTATAAACAGTTTTTGTATGTTGTAAACTCACCGAAATTTCGTGCGGCGACGGTGCAACCACTGGTGAACAGCCAGGCGAAAAAGAGGCCACAGAAGAAACCTTTCCGCCGACCCCTGCGACACTCCATGGCGAAGCTCCGAGCTCTAACTACGCCTGCAACAAAAAGGGGAAAAAAACGTTAAACGCCGATAAATCGCCATTCGCAAAAATCGACGATCCCACATTTTTCTTTCGACGCAAAAATACATCACGTCCAAAGTATTTCGAAGTAAAGTTTCCTCCTTGTTTTCCGAGCACGTCTTTGGAGTCAATACGGCCACGAAAAGAAGCCGAGGTACACAGTACATTTACATGCAATGAATAACGATCGTGCAAAAATATTTGCAATCGTATCAAGCGTCCCGTGAGCTACGGCCATTGTTTCCTCTCGTTCGCGAATTTACTTTTGCGAGTTCACGCGTCGTCCCCCTAAAATAATTTGATTTACGATGGCGCGATCCTCCGGCACGAAAAGATAAGGAGGAATCTCGGAGGAATCTTCGGCTTACAAATTTTCCGATGGAAAAGAAGGCAAGTTTGCGGAATCGAGTACCAATCGTTAAATTAAGGACAAGAGTAATGAAAAGAGTGTCGCTGCGGATGCTACAGAGAAACTCATCCAAACAACAACGGTGACTCGGAGCGAGGAAAAGGAAAAGAAAAACAATGCGGCCATTGAACGAAAAATCCTACAGCGCTGTGTGAAAACGGGGTCATTCGAGTCGATTGTATCGATGGCAATGGAGCGACCCAAAATCCTTTTTGCGATTCGTCGTTATCTCCCCATTGCGATCAACGGCCATTCATCCGTGGAAATTCGTTCAACCATACGAAAAAGTTCTTTCCGTTTGCAAAAAATGCGTCGATTTGTCGATCCTTTTGTCTCTGAACTTTCGACATTTCGCGGCCCAGGATCAATGAGATTTCCATCGAATACCGCGCAACGACGCGGAAGGAAAACGCGGGAAATTATTCGTGAACAGCCGCGATGAGAGGCAAACAATCGGAATAGCCCGCGCGTGAATGTGGGTTAACGAAGCCAAGAAAGAATTTTTGTATCAATGTTTCGAAGCGTTTTGGGGTGCGACGCACAATGGGCCATCGTATCAAAGCGACGCGGTTCAGTTTCTCCTCGATTTTCCCCGCTGCGAGTTGCGAAACAATCGCCGTGAAATATAATGCCTGGTTGTGCACGCTTTTCCGGAATCCCGGAGTTTCCCCACGGATCCAAACTTCCGGGCGGCCGCGCGCGCGATACGATATGGGAGTTTTGAAATTCGCGGGTGCACATTTTACGAGGGAAATTTGCGGACCAACTTGAACGCATTGATCGAAATAATAATATTCCTGGTGTAATACAATGCCGCGAGTAATTGTTTACCGCCTAAACTACGAACGTGAATCAAGGCTTCTTTGTACTGATACCAAGATTCAGTTTCTCCGGTCTGTACTAATTTTACCGAAGCGAATACTCCTGAAATTCGAAATCCAATTAATGCAGCTTCGAGTTTCAACGCGCCGGACTTTGGATTGAAAATCTGTGGCTTCCCTAAGAACAAATCACCTCCATTTTTCATTTTAAAAATCCCATTAAAACGGATTTGGTCGCACTTAATCACATTTTTAAATATACCAATTTTGAATATTAAAAACCACGAATACCAACAACTAAAAAGCATTTCAATTAAAAAATTAGTCGAGTATTTTCTAAAGATGCAATCTTTATATTAAAAAAATGTAAGTAGGTAGTCAAGGACAAATATTTTTCAGACTACACCAGAATTCTTCTTTACAAAAAAGTATTCTTCCTTCTTCAAAAAAAACGTCAGCACGAATTATAAAAATGTGAACCACTCAAAATGGGAAACAACTCAAAATTCCGTACTCATTCGGCAGCCACATTAATCAGAAAATCTAGCGATGTCACGGGAAACACTCCCAAAGCTAATAGATGGTCAAGGACTCTACGGAACTCACAGAAAAACATTTTTTCAATAAAGTTAAGTGAAACCTCATTGATCGAGAGATAGGTGACACGAGACAACTTGTGGAACAACGCCCTCTGATAGCTCCTCTAACCCCGTCGAGTGTTCACGGCAAGATCTAATTAGTCATGCAGTCCCCAGCTCAATGCCTTCTTCCGTCTCTCTTTTCAAGTGCGGCTTTGCCAGATACACCGGATTCTACCCTTCGTTTCTCGCTCTTTACCCCCCCCCCCCGATCCCTCTCGCTCTCTCCTTCACGCCCGTTTCGTTCGATTTTCTCGTTAGCGTTGGAATTCAATGGCAGAGTTGGCTGCGGTAATGTTAGCCAAAGGTAAACGCGTAATCTGGATCAGCTTGATTATCGCGGAAACATCTGCGAAACGAGCGAGACTATGGCGATGATAATCGAATGTTGCGCGACTGCGTCGTATCGCTCTCCCTTGAATTCGTGGCTCTCTCGCGTTTTCCAGCGATAACGCATCGTAGGATGAAGAAAAACGCGCGGTTTACGTAATCTGCAGCGGCAAAAGTGCCGCTTAATACACGGTCACTTAATATCCCGCCGCTCTAGCAACAATGTGTCATTACACGCGTTAACATGCCGGTGACAAACTTCCGGAAACGCTGGGGATGATTAAAACCGAAGCGAACAACGAGAGCATCAGCTACGGAACATATTGCGTCAGGATAGCTTCCGTGTAATTGCATTTCGTGAGACGGCATCGCGTTAATACGGTTTCCAATATTCCTCGGCTCGCGCCAATTTCATTCCCAGCCGAAAAGCATTTTACGTTTCAAAGAGCTAATGAATCGGTGCTCGATTGTCGATGATCGCGATCATAATTACAAACGTTAACGCGATACTCCGAGAAATGGGGAATGTCCTCGCTGGAAAAAAGAAATCTCGTACGTTCTAATTTTGCGAAATTCCAGTGGCTCGTGAATTTTAGACACGGAAGGTAAAGCGACGCTTCGTGGACAAATCTGGCAAGGAAAAGATAAAGCTCTTGAGACGTCGCATGAGGTTGGATAAGAGCGAAGATATTACGTATTACGGGGGTAGTAAGAAAAGCTGGCTTGGTCTACGAGGCAGGTCGAGGCTTCTCATCTCCCGCATAACAACGACTTACGCGCCACGTATCTTCCGGATCCACCGGAGAATACTTTTCGCCCCACGATCAATCCGAAATGCAACCCTTGAATATTTTAAAATTCAATAGAAAATTCGGATTAATCTCAAGCGCTTATTTTCGTTCGAAATATGACAACAGGTTACGTGAAAAGCGTAAATGGTCATGGTCAAATCGATGTACGCGTAGTCCGCATTAATATTAACAACGTGAAATCAAGCGGAATCCCTATCAAATTCAATGAAGCTCGAATTGAATTTGTCCGTATACGCGAAATCAAGTGCGCTTTGTGTATAAAGCCGCTGCTCTTCGGCGACTAATGAATTCGAGTATTTCCCGAGCAGAACTTGGTTGCTTAATTTATTAGGTCGGATGAAATTTCGTTCCCGTCAAAGCTCGCCGCTTCGATTAATCACGGCTAGCAACTGGAAAAATGCGCAAATTGTCGCGAAACTTTTCGCTTCGTCGAGTTTACTCAAGAGCACCCCCGCTGGGTGATTACAAGTTTTGTTCCGCAATTTGTAGAATGCGAAGCCCCTCAAAGCGGAAAACAACCCTTTACGACCTTGCGGACTCGTGTGACGAGACTTGATGAAAAGGGTAGTCTTTTCGGGGAGAGTCGTTAAATCCCCGATAAGTCGACTCGTGTCTTAAACACGATTTGCGAAGACGCCCAAATTTTACTAATCCGCAGCGGCAAAATTATCAATCGCGCGGGTAATGATTTCTTTACGGGAGGAAAAGAAGAAGCCGAGCGAGATCGTAAATCGGGAAATAACTCCGTCAAAGGATGGAAAGGAAGGGCGCCGTTAAAGAATCCTGTCAATTCGTATTCTCTGTACGTCATTCCCAACGCACGCGTAAATCTCCCAAGTAGATAGACACTTTCCGACTCGGACGTTTCACGGGCAATCGTAAAGACGAGAGCCGGCAATAAACGACTCAATAAACGTCAATCATTTTCCGTAAATGATGGCCCGATGTGTCCTGATGGACGACATTACGCGCTACTTTAAATAACCCGACACGGCGGCGTTTGAATTCAATAGAAGATGCACCTTTGTTTAGGCGCTTAACGTCCCGCTCGGTATGCATTAGCAGCACTCTCATTTACTTACCAAATCCGACCTATCTTCGCGGCAGACGCGAGGACAAAAAGTTGCTTTCTCTGTTTGTATTCCGAGGTAAAAAAGAGTAACAAAAGGGAAGCGTGTCTCGCGGGATACGATTGTCGTCGTTGGAAGAACGGAGGGGCCGGATGGCGGGATAATAGTTAAAACGAGGAAGGTTATCATACTTCTCCCGCATTTTCAACATTCATCCAATTAAGCCGAAGAATAATTGCAGGAAGATGTCTCGTTACGGAGGGAATCATTTATTCCCAGACGGCTGCTTAAAAAATCTGTTCAACTCGGTCCACGCGTATTCGATTCCACGTAAACTTTCGCCCGCGGAGCTTTTCTTTTTCTTTCCCCTCCTTCGCGTACGTATATATCAAGAATATCAAACCCAGGCATGCATATACGCCTCGAACCCCATGCTTACACGCGCGTATTTCGCAATTTGCACTTTTCTTCGCGGCAGACATTTCGACGAGATCAAAGGGAGCGCCCGTACGCAAACTTTATCGCATTTTATCTCGATTAAGTTGCAGCGGCAACGGCAGCAGCAGCCGGGTAGCGGCCGTGAGCCGGAAGATAATTACGCGGAGTACTCGGCCTCGTTTCGGCTGGCTTTTCCGCTTCGGCCGACCGTTGTGTTCCCCGAACTAAAAAAAGGCCACTGTCGTTGTTCGTCATTCTTTCGAGCCTCGATGAGCACGCCGGTTTCAATTATCGTCACTCCCTGCCGTCAAATCTACCTCTCACTTCGCTAATAGAATTATATCCTGCTCTTATTTTGACAACTTGACGATTCCCCCATGACCTTTGCAAGCAAAGATTTACTTTGATGAAAGTAATAAAACGAAAAAAAAATGATTCTATATTAGAGCGTAACTTTGCGCTTTTTCAGACACACGGAGAAATAAAGCGCCAATCGTTGACCAAAACATCGGCAGCGGGGAAGAAAAATGCGAAAAGTAGCGAGAAATTTGTCACGTCGAAAGGAGGCGAGGCGAAGGAAATCCCTGAGTTTATCGACGAAGCCACAGTTGGCCGGCTTACCGGAAATAAATTCGGCGCTTAGAACGAATAGCGGAGCCGCGACCCGCAGAGCCGAACTCGCCGTAACTCCGCAGTCCTCGTTCCCGTCTTTTCATCTTTTTTCCATTCTCTCTCTCTTTTCATCTATACGCGCCCTCTCTTTCTCTTTCTTCTCCGGATTAGCGGGCCGAATATCACGACGCTGGGAAACTGGGTTTCCCGCTCTGCTGGACAGATTAAAACAGCAATTACGAGAAGAATGGCCCACTAAGAAGCGACCGTTCAACGCGACCACACCATCCGCCATAAAATTAAAATGATTTAACCGTCGACCTTCTACATCCCCCAGCTTCTTTTCATCTTCACCTTCCTTTTCTACTTCATAATTCTTGACATCTTTTTCTCGGCAATTTCGCTACTCTCCGAGCTTCTATCGCATTACAAAATACACACTTTACGAATTAATCTTTTCCAAAATTCATGTCCAATTTCAACGAGGACATTCTTTCACTTTAATACGAAAAAGCCTCCTTTCGAGATTAAATATTTTTTCATTACAAGAACGTTTTTAAGGTAAAATACGCTGTTACGGTCCAGCTAATATGAAAATTAAGCGCACGATAATGACGCGAGCGAAAACGACAGTTAGCGATACTGAAATCTCGGGAATGGACCAGTATCTCATTGTTCGCGAAGACGTCAACTTTCTAGTTTGCTAACTGGGTCTATCGTTTTGAATATATCATCCGAAACAGGTACGATCAAAGACGGAAACGACTCCAAGCAAGTCATTGTCGTAACGTACCGTAGCAACGGACCTGTAACGATTTTCGAGCACAAAGAACATGCATCTAGCGAAGCTAGTGAAATTGCATACAATTTCTGTCACCATTGAAATATAACGCGAGTCATTTCGTTCCAGTCATTAACGTCTAATGATAAAAGTGCTTTGTAATTTGTTCCTCTCCTCGAAAACCCGACATTTCGTTCCCGTCATTTTTTACCCGTTAATGAAAAAATGTAACGGCGAATACGAGCGCGTTTGTTTACGCTTTCCTTTAAAAAGCGCGAAAGAGAGAATGAATTACAAGCGTACGAGTAATCGCGCGAATCGCCGGAGAACACGTTGGCGTAGAAATTTTATTGGGCTTTCAGGAGAGTCCGAAAATGTAGCCCGTGGTCGCGTTGCAACCATGGCATTTCGGGAGAAAACCGCGACATAATCCCTAATGGAAGCGCAAGAAAAAAAAAACCCGTCTAAACCAGTCGGCATCGTCCGATTTTACATTAGACCACCCGACTATAAGGCTGCATTATGGCTCACTAAGAAACGCTCATTTCAACCACACTAAAATACTTCATCCTGGCGACATTTTTAATCCTTACTTATCTCGACAAAATGACGAGAAGAATTTGAATTCAAAGTGGCGAATAAATTTGCATTTCTTATGCTATCGAAATTTAAGCCGTTTTGCCTCGAAAGGAGAAGAAGAGTTCGTTTCAATGAAAAACATGACGAAAAAGTGAAACGTAAAAATGTCTCGCATTAGAATTGCATAAATTATCGCGAAACAAGTACATTATAACGCGTGGGCCGCGCTTTTTCTCGCGGAAGTTCACAGACGCGTCATTATTTCGTTGAGAGAGAAAGAGAGAGAGAAAGCCAATCGACGCATGGGCATTCGGTTCATTAATCGAGCAAACTGGAATGTGCTTCGAGAGAGGGAACGCGCGAGAGTCAGTTCTGCAACGCTCGAGACCAGTTTTCATCGGCACGGAAACGCGAAACCGCAAATCAATCACTAAACAATGGGACAATGCAGTTAATTCAAAAGCGAAAGTTCTAGAAAGTGGAAAAAAGCAAGTGTCAAAACCGACGCTCATTCTGAAAGCTTCGAACGTCGCGGCGACCCAGTTATAAAGCTGCCAATGCAGCTTCGCAGCGATAAATATTTCACGTGTGCGTCGAGAAGATGCCGCGCGTAATAAATTCGTCCCGCGAAAAGCCGAGGCTTTTTAATCGCGAAGGCCACCTATCGATCTTCGCTTCGGACTCGTTTCCAAGGGACTATTTTCTCAGAAAAGTATGAGCCTCGGTGTACGCATACCTACACCATTAATTACAACTCATTAAGGAAGCAACCGCCATCTGTCCCAGCTTGGCTGTGAATCACTCTTAATCATTTCATCTACAGCCCGAACGCGGTGACTGCCTTCTTCCCCCTCTTTCCCCTCGACCCGATGCGATTCTACCAGTGCACTTATGCACGTACACGCGCGGCTGGAAATGGAAAAATGCGGGACCGACAAGTATTGCCGGGTATTGCCAATTACGATGCGACATCTATCGCTCGGCTTCTGACTCTCGGGGCCCGAACGTCCCGGCTCGAGAGCGATCGCTGATACAGGGCTAATGAGATTTCTGGGAGAAGAAAAGTGCCTCCCACCCGTGGGAATAACTCGCCGTCCGGGCCGGCCGGCACGATTTTCTCCAGGGCTTTTAATTACTTTTTTTTTTCGACACTTTCTTTCCGCCTTTAACCGGGTTAAGCGCGTGTTGCGCGATTTCAGCTCTTTATGGAATGCTAATTGATTTAATAGGCTCATTAATGTACCAAACACACGCTCCCAGCGTAATAATTGGGGAGAAATTATAACGGCCGGAGGAGGCGCAAAAACAGGGTCGGCCATCATTTTTTCGCTCGCTTCGTAACCCTCGTTGAGAAGTGTTGGAAGGATATTAATGAAGAACCTCGACTTCGGTGGCGTTTCGGGTAAACTTCGTAGTAGTTAGAAGCAATTACCAAGAAATTTGTCCTCGTTTCGAGACTTGGTCTCCTTTTTTCTTGCCGAATAAAAAGGATCGCGGGGAAAGATAATGAAAATGAAGCGGTGCTCGCCGAGCAATTAAGGCTACCGAATTTCGTTGATCGATGAATTTGGCGAAAAATGGAAAATCGACTTGTTTGATTAGTCCGGCTTCCCCGGGAAGCATTTTAATATGAAGAAAACGTTGTCGAGGAGGCTCGGGACAAATTAAACTCATTCTTTCCGTTTAAGGGCAGTCTAGTTCGTTTCACGTCGAACGGTCTCGCACTTTTCTACGTAAATATAAAAGTTCGAGAGAGACGCGTGGGCGTGTGTGAAACACGGCAAATTGCGGGGGCCGCAAGGACGGTGGAGGAGGAGGGGGTAAAGGGGGGGATCGAGTATGCATTTGCGAAACTCGTTTCACTCGCCGGCACACCTGCATTTTAAATCGACGATGATTAAACGCACACACGGACGCGAAAGGGGCCCCGATACGCGCATTCGTGCATTTCGTACGCTCGTGACATACTCGTAATGATATGATCGTGCCTCTCCGATGCAAACTTCTTCATTAATGTTTTATCTCGTAAAACCAAGTGCCTACTGAAATAAAGACGCTTCCTTTTTTACCTCTTTTTTATTTCCCAAATCGGGCGAAAGAAAAAAACAATTTCTCCGGCATCGAAATCGCGCTTGCATCGACGCATTCAATTTATTTTGCATCTCGAAACGGCAGCAGCAACGACTCTGCGAAAGCGCGCGAATCTGATAATTCGAGGAAAAGAAAAATACGATCTTGATACGCGCCGGCTGAATCTTGATAATTAAAGGAGGAACGTTAACGCGGTGGAAAATCCGCAGCCGCGAAAATGAAGTTGCACATACGAGCCGCTGCTCAACTTTATTGTGATTTCCGAGAAACGCGAGATTGAGAACGAGAGAGTCGCGGGACGATTACATCCTGAAACTCGGTACCTCGTTGCTCCTGTAGAAACCCAAGACTCGCGAAAGATCCTTGTTCGAAGCGTGAGATAAAGAGAGAGAAAGAGCGCGCGGATCGTCTCGCTTCCGGAATCGAGAAAGGACTATGTCGATCGTTTGAGAGATGTGTTATGCTAATGAAGCGATAAATAATCAGGCGAATACTTGGTAACGGTAATTCTCTGGCTCCACGCTGGAATCTCCGAATTCTCGAATTCTCCACAAACTTTCCCCCTCGCGTTAACCGCGTGAAAAAAGGGAAAAAAAAGAAGAAACTCATCCGGGAAAAACTCGCGAAAATTCGTAATTGACCGGCGAAGCCGTAACATTTGAATTCCCGACGAATCGCGGGCGAATTTGCATAATTGCCTCGGGGGTAAAAAAGCCGCGATCGATTTGGCTTCATTTCTTTGAGCGGATCCGCGGGATCGAGACAATTTTCTGATTGGCTGCGCTCTTTCGACGCGAATACGAGCTCCCGCTTTACGCGGGGTGCCTTTTTCCTGCGTATTTCTTTTCCATCCGGAAAAGAATCGGGTTCTTCTCGCTCGATAAATTGCGCCTAACGATCTTACGACGACGCGCATCGATAACGCCGCGGGGTGTCGCTTTTTCGGTCGCCTACGTATTGTTTCGATACGTTGGGGGAGAGAAAGAGAGAGAAAAAAAAAACGAGCGAACGATAAACTCATTCGCAATTGAATAACGTCTTTCTTTCTCGTTTCCTGGCCGAGACGTACAACGAACAAGTTCGGAATTAATAGCGAATTTCAATCAACGTACTTTCTTTCTTCCCCTAACATTATTTCTCTGTTTTAAAAACAGTTCCGTTTAAAACTTCCACCGGGTCAAACGTCAAATCAACAATTTTTCGTTTTCATTAATCACAAAGCGTGTGCGCACTCGCGACGACGTTGCCGGCATATTTCGCAATTCATTAAAGTTAAATGAATTTCGCAGTGGCATTAAATTCAATCAAGATGAGGAATCGCTTTTATTCAGCGGCGGGAATTTTTGCGAAGAAAGCCGGGTGCGTTTTGGGGTGTGGGGTATTAACGAGGGTCAGGAATGAAGAGCGAGAGATGAAGGAACGAGACAAGGATCGATTAAGGGCCTCGGCAATGAACTTAAGCGTAATCATCTCGCGCCAGCCACGGTATTTTTCAATTAATTCGAGACTAATTTTTATTCAAGATTCCGGGACGGCTTTTTTCCTCTTCTCCCTCCTGCAACTACAATTTCCGATTAAAAAACCGGGCGCAACGAGGATTCGGTAAATAAATTCTCGACTCCGGCCATCCATGGCATATGTTACACAAGAACGAAGCTTTTTGCTTTTTTATTTCATGCAACCAGCTACCAGGGTACGTGCCGCATTACGCAAGTACCGGGGCGAAAAGAGGTTGTGGAAAAGGAGGCAAACAAAGCGAAACGTAGGGGCGAGGGCACGTCAGCTTACTATGATTAATATCTTTGTAGCATGCAATCAGATCGGACGTACACGTAGACGCGACTGTAGATACAGGCGACCATACCAATTACGCGCAGGTACGACGGGGCAAGAAGACATATGAGAAAAAGCGCCTCGTATCACCCCGCGAGTCGCGAAAAAAAGCGCCTTTCATTCCGCTAATCTACACGCTCCGATTCTGTTTGTAAACTCGCGTCATAATTCTTGACAAATTGCAGCGGACCTCTTTTTTTCTCTCCCCGGGTAATACGACTTTTCTCCTTCTCCGTTGGGGGGGAGATAAAAATTGAATGTCAAACTGGGCATTGAAAAATTAAACGAGTATCAAGTACATTAAAGCGCCGTTTCTCATCGGGCTATTGGCGCGATTCATTCGACAATGCGAAAAACGAGGGGAACGGAGAGCAAAGACACAAGAGAGCTGTCGCGATAACTCATCTCGCGCTCCGGCGTCCCCGGTGAAGGGCCACGTCCCGGTAATTAATCAGTGCTTTTACGACGCGAATAAATCACTCGCGAAATGACTCTTTTCGAACGCGGCGCGTGTGAAAGGATCTCCGAGAAATTAGACAACGAAAGAACGTAGTCTTTAATGGCGTCTTTGTACTTTTCCTCCCTCGTTGCCGGATTCGGGGAGAGAGAGCCCGATAAAAATCATCCGCACCGCCGCCATTTTTTTTACTCTCCGTAATGATGAATACCGAGTCTTCATTGGGCGTTTCGTACACGGAATGAATGGCTTTCTCATGCGGACTAACACGAAACGACGATTAAGAGTCTTAATAAGCAAGTAAAAGCGTACGCGTCGAGCGCTGCCGTTCGCCTTCCATGCACGATCTCGCGGCTTTACATGCCCCCCGTTCACGTAACTCGTCCGTGTCCGATTCGACGCGCCTAGATTTACTGCTATTACCCGCGCGTCTATGCTCAAATCATCGCTGCCTCTCTCGCTTCGATAATCTCCGAGCCGCATGAAGAAGACATTAAAAGCGCTGCAATTAAAACGCGGCAAAAACTCGTTCCTCAATTTTTCCGCGATCTAATTTACCGGGAAAAGCTATGATTCTCAAGTTTTCTTCGTTTTTCGAAGCAATAACCCGGCGAAGCGAGTGGGATTTTCATGATTTGCAAAGAACGCGTTTTCTCTCCCGCTGCAGCAATCGAGTGGAAGATGCAACGTACGTGGAAAAGATTTATGCGCCGTCGGCGTGTACGTGTCTATTATTGAAACCTGCGTAATAATGGCTCATGTCGCTCGGCGCAAACGAAGCGTTCATAAATTCTTGGCGACACGACAGCGCGATGATCTCGTCGAGTCCGGGCATCGAGCTTAGCAATAAACGAACTTTCCTTTTTTCCTTTCGAGAAAAATACCGATAACGACTTTCACAAATATTCTGCCAAGACAAATATCCCACGAAATAAGAACGTAATTAAATTCCATTTCATCGGAAAAAGTGTTTCGCAATGATTCCCACCACCGAAAGAATTGACGTGCGATTTTCACCGGGGAAAAATATTTTTCTACCTTCCGAATTCTTCCTCGTCGAAGGCAACGATTTCGAAATTTGTGTACAACAAAGACGGAATTTCTCCAACTCGGAACAATGCTCGTGAATTCAGTTCGACGCCAACTTACCGAGCTACGCAAGGGGGAAGAGAGAGGGATGAAACATGCGAGTCTCACGAGATATGTACCGTGATATCGATCGCGTTGTCTTTCTCTCTGCATGAGCGATGATAAATCGTGAATTTTTCTTCTTGGGCAGCAGCAGTCTCCTACAATGTACGGATGCGTGCATACGCCTATAATTCGCGAACGACACGCGCTGCTCGTTGCAAAATCCAAGCAAAAGAATGTCTCCCGTTGAGAAAATCGGTTGCGTGATTTATACAACAGCCGATCGATAAGCGCTCATTAATTTCCGGTGCTTTCGCGTCTCGAAATTTTCCGTTTGTTCGACTCCCATGAAAAACGAGGCACGTTTTTTTTTTCGGTAAATATTTTTCTAGAACGCAACACACGGGGTATCCGTAATCGCGGCCGATGCGAGAACCGATAAATACCGGAGGTTCTGCTCGGAAAAATCGCACTGTCTCACGCGAGCGGCGAGCGCGCGCGATCCCGCTACGGATAAGCAAATGGTAGACGATATTTTTTTCACGTTCCAATTATTCGCCGATTGTACTTGCTGCCGAGTCCATTAGGCCATTCAAATCGAATTGTCCGCGGTGCGCGCTCTCGCGTACTTGCCGCGATCGAGCCACAGACAACGAACGAACTACGACGCGAAAATTCACTCCGCGTTCGTGTACCGATAAGTTTTGCCGCGCGATCAAACATATAAACGTCCACTTTCATCAGGATTATTTCGCTTTACGACGCGATTCCGAGAGAGAGCCTCGCTCACCTTTTTTTTCAGGCCAGAATTATGTGAATCGCGATGACGAAAAAATTTATTTGTCAAGTATTATGGTAATGCAGTTTAAAACGGCGGCCATGACGCGTCGTAAACGACTTTTGCGCGCTCGGAAAAAAAAAGAAGAAGCGGTCATTAGACTTTCTATCGCCGTGCGGCGATTTCAGTTTTATGGCGAATCGCTTTTAGCGGGTATCTAAATGACGATTCCTCGCTAAACGACGACTTCCTTTTCGGTCGTTTAGCCCGTTTTAATGCGGTCCCTGCCCAAACGAAAATACGGCCGAGTGGACGATTACAAGCGGGCACAAAGAACCTTTTGCATTTGCTAAGCCAAAAAGAGTCACGCGGAAAAGAAACAAGGCCATTTGCATGCTTTTGCGGAAGCGAACGCAGAAAATATGCCGTCTAATTGCGAGTTTAATTGAAAGACTCCGGGGGATATTTTATTCCGAGCGCAAAAGCGTTGGATTAAAGAAAGTGCACTTCCGCTTTATTAAGCAGTAGATGATGGACGCATTGGATAAAAAACCGCAGGCTCAAATCCGCTTATATCCCCGGGAATCCAGCAAACAAAACGCGAGCGCGTATTTCCCGCGGGGCCAGGTAAAAGTGGGAGAAGAAAGCGCGCTTTTCTGAACGCGTTAACGTCTTCGTGCGGCGAAAGCGAATGTCAAGGACTGCACGCGATACACGCCAGCTACTTTATTGTTTACATCCTCGAGATATATCAACGGTATCGCGCGGTCATTAAAAATAAAAGTCAAATTTCGAAATTTTAAAAATCACCTCTTCGTGCTGATAAATCAGTTTCAAACTTATTCTTTTTCTGCGCAAAACTATTTAAATTGTTATAAATAAAACGCGAATAAAAAGCAGCGTTTCCTCGTCGCTGTGCAATGTTAATTTCGGCGATCGAAGTATTTGTCGTTGGCTGATAAACGTGATGAATGACGGCTCGCCCGAAGAGCCATTTATGCGAATTAATGAGTGATTGTTTCGCTTATTGTTCCGAGCGGCTTCGAAGGCGCGACACGGTCGAGTCGTGCATCCGCGGAGGTCAACTCGTGGGCTCGGGCGGCTGTCTTTAATAAGACGCTTCCTTATTCCGCTGCCCATAAAATAAACATTATTTACGAAGGGACGCGCTGCCGGAGACAGCATCGCCGACCGGAACGGCCTTCCTTACGAGTTCCAACAGAGTCGCTGCTTTTCTTGCTATCTCGTCTAACGCGCGAGAACTCGACCAGGGTGGCCCATTACCATTTCAAACACGGCGTTCCCGGGCATATTTCGAGGCTGGGCCCTTGGAATTCCGACTGCACTCGAAGATTTTGGGAAATTATTAAAACTGCTCGAAATAATCATTTCAAATCGGGCAATACTGATTAAAATCCAGTACGAAAATTCAAACAATTCTCTGCAGAATATTTGTGAAAGAAATCAGAATTCCAACACTTTATTCCTGCGAAAAATTTATTTCTTTCGCACATCCCAAGCCTCTCGTTGCCACGTTTTTATGACGATTGTTTTTTTATCATCGAAGATAAAGTGTTCGCGGAATAAAAGGGGGATGATGAGAAAATGTAAAACCGAATATATGAAGGATGAATATAAAGAAATTTAGATGCCGAGGCACGCGAGATTACAAGGAACGAAACAAATTCGGAATTCAGCGTCGGTGTTTCTGTAATTTTTCGCTATTCCACAACTTCGCGGGAGTTATATAATTCGAAAGTCCGTAAAATTGAAATGCAAGCACTGAATGCCAATGAAAATAAAATCCTCAGTCTTCTCCTCGCACGTCCGCTTCATTCCGAATGTAAATGGTCCATTCCGAGTTCCACGCAGTTTCCGTAATCGTCGAGGAATACAAAGATTGTTCGATAAATGTCGTATCGAGGGATCAGTAGACGTGAGCGCGCGCGCGCGAGTGATCTTGCACCATGTGCTCCCCCCGGCAATTCGAAGGCGCACGAAGAAGTGAAAAAAAAAATGAAAAAACAAGGCCCCGGGATCGAGAACGAAGCGCGATGTTAAAGAGATCGTTCGAAGGCTCTTATCGGCCGAGTATCTCCGGCGAACTATTTCCAGAGTACCGTAATGAGTCGTTTGGTTAGCGCGAACTTGATTAATTCGGGATAAACCATAATTTCTCATAAAACCTCGCTTTATTGTTTGCCGGGAAAGGCAAAAGCTATTTTTTTACGGCACTTTGTAAAATAAAAAACTAAAAACTGTTTCCAAATTACACTCCGAAACGAACGATAAAAATTACCGGCAAATACGCGTTTTAATTGGCTCGAAATGAAATTCCAAAAGGTCAAACAAGACGTCGATGACAGCGCGCAAACTAAGAGACAAACCGAGCAAATGAAACGATAATTCCAGGAAAAAAAGTCGTCGAAAAAAGGCAATTGGTTCGGGGGATGAAGAGAATTGCCGGCTATGGAAAAAAATCCTAAAGACACAAAAGCTTATCGCGGGAAGAGCGGAGGAATCGGTCCTCGAGAGAGCTATTACAGATATAATCGCCCAGCCCTGCGTGTCGGCCCTACACATGTGCCTGCTTCGTAAAGCAGCCCTTCGGGGTGAGATTTTCCAGGGGAATGACGACGGAGCCGAGCGATTCGGAGTCGAGTCTCGTCCAGCGTTTGTGTCAAAAGACCGACTTACTGATCCTGAACACGTGGCTGGGAAATGGAGATCGGCTTGAAGCCCGCGCTGTTTATAATTACGAGATTAAATCGCCCCAGCGCTTTATTCAATCAAAACGCTCATGTTTTTCAATGGAGAACGCGAAGATCCACATGCAAAGCAAACCGTTTCGACGGTAATAAAGTGACGAGGGAATTGCGCGCTTCCCCGGAATCAATCGCGAGGATTGAACGCGGTCCCGACATGTGACATCGACGTTACACGCGAGACAGCGCGATCGCTCGGGAAGAACCGCCCATTCATTTTTACCAGGCGCATTCCTGCGTTTTGACGGATAGCACTTTTTCGCAGCCAATCGGCTTTCCCATTGTCGAGCGGAATCAACCGTGAAATTTCCAAGTTTAAACGCGTATATCGTAGCAACTCGCTTTATTGCGCTAATCCGTCGAAGCGTCCCGCCCCACAATTGCTTTGTCTATTCCGCGAGGGTGAATCGTCTCGCGCCGGGGCTAAACGAGTCTGTCGGCGAATGATAGGCGCGACGACGTATCAAGGGGCTTAACCCCTTCATCCCGAAACATCTCGTTTCCCAACAAAACACGGCGCAAACGAACTGTCCCCGGCCGATTCGACGGCTATCAAATGAATCCGACCGCCGCAAATAAATTGGGTGTTAAGTTCGCACTCGCGAACGACCCGAGCGATACTTTTAGCCGGTCGAACGAACCCGGATTTGTATACGTTGCGATCTGCAAATTTACGCGGAACAATTCATGTTTTATTTAAAGGAATGTATGGAAATGCGTTTTATTTCAAGGGATCAGAGTAATGATCGTCCGGAGCCGGGTAATTTTCGTTCCACTTTTTACTTCTCGCTGCTTCTAATAAAACGCACGAAACGTGGAGCAAAACGTACCTGAAACCTTGTAGTTACCGAAAAGAGGAAGAGAGTCGCCGGTGCTATTAAGGTTTGAGGGGCCAATGAAAGAAGATAATAGCTGTGCTTCGAAATGTAGCTTACAGATGTGGAGAAGGCATGAAAGAGGGAGAAAGAGACGAGAAGATTTGGCAAGGTCGAAGGTGGAAAGAGAAAGAGAAAAATGTCTAGACGAATACGGGAGCGAACAAGAGCAAGGTCTTCTCGCGTGAGTCCCAGGCGCGCCGCAGGAGCGCATCCTGTTCTCCCTCCCCAGATAAATCAAACCCCGTCAAATGTATAATCCGCTAATTATTGATCACGTCAACCCCGCCCTCGCGATCCCGAAATATCGATCGATAGCCCCGCTCGTGATCCCTCTGTACATTTTTACGCGACTCTGTCATGCAACTTTGCAATTTTTGCGAGACGTATTTTTTTACAGGGTGGAGTACTGGAAATGTAATTTTTTCTTGGGAAAGCAGGCTTTGTTATTGAAAAATGGCATAAACAATGGAAAATTTTCGTTCTTTTCTAGAGATGTTTGCAATTATTTGTAATTTATTCTAGGTTAAATAATTATTTGCAACTGGAAAATCTCTATGGAATGAAACAACCAAATTGAACTTTCGAATCGCTCGTAGCAACATAATTGCAAATAAACAAATGGCGACGCAATTTTATGAAATATGCAGATAAATAGAATAAAAACATTCGAACGAATTTTACGAGCAAACACAAACTGCTACAAAAAGAATGCAAAAAATTCACAAAAACCTCTAAAATCCGATACTTTTTCGTACTTATTTTACAAACTTGTGCAGTTTTTCGTAAAAATCCCTTTTCTTTTGCCCAATTTTCCCCTGATCCGGGTTTCCAATTTTTCCAGATCGCGAAACAAGCCTATAGTAACAGGGGGTCTCTCGTAATTCATCGGCTTTCGCAGGTGGACGATGGTAATCGCGAAATACTGCGCGATATCGGAATTCATAAGCGCGTTCTCGATTCCAAATATTTGAAATGCAGAGTAAATACGTATTTACTCAGTATTCCGAGCAGCGGTCGTAAAAGGGTTTGGAATAGCGCCTGATTCGAGTAAATAGGAGGAAAATATTTTAGTCCAGCAGAGAAGCGTAGCATTTACTTTGACGGCATTCTTGTTGTAGGATCCCAGCCGTGAAAAAGGCCGCGTTGATCCCAAGCTGAGGAACCTTTTTCCCTTGTCAGGTGTTTATTGGAACCTGCCCTTTCATAAAAATACTTCTTCATTCCGAATTTATTGGACGAAAATCCCGGCGAGGTGAAAAAGCGAAATATTTCATTTCGAGCGCGCCGCTGAAAAATAAGCTCCCATTATTCGAAATGCCCTGAAAAGAACCTAGGAACAAGCATGAAATTTCTATTCACGATCCGTTCGAATGTTGAGCCATCACAATATCGTCTTCGCCGACGCGGCACGAGACCCCAAAAATTCAAGCGCTTGGAAATCCGATTAAAAGTCAGAATTTGCTGTGATAACTGTCGAGCTTTTGGCGTATGACAAAGTCGCTCCCCGCTTTTCCCGGAGGGAAAGAAAGAGTTTTTAAACGAGGGGCCCCAAGGCGCTTTTGAGGAAGCTCTCGGTTTATGCGCGAGCCGAGGTGTATTCGTCGCGAAACTGTAAACTTCGTTAGTTCGCGCGAGATGAGCCCGACGGCACTAACGAGACAGGAAAGACCGGGAGACCGAAAAGTGACTTTTCGTTTTTCGGCCTCCTCCTCTTCGGCTCTCATCCTTCCATTAGCGTGCGCTCAACATTCGCGAGATAAATCTCTGCCCTTGTCGGATGTTTCAATACCGCGCGCTCTGCATTTGAAATATTCTCCGCGGCTAAAGCCCCGGATTACCGGGGGAAAAGGGGGGGGGGGGCATTTTTTTAAAGCGACCCGCGAATAAAATCGCGCGCACCGCGCGGTTTAACGCCGACATCGACGGGGAAGCTTTTTACGCGGAAACTCATTTTATCTTCTTGCTCGGGCTGCGGAGCTTCGTTTGGGCCGCGTCGCGGACTTTTCGAAACAATGCTTAATGGATTTCTTGCCGAGTTTTTGCAGGAAAAAGCAGTAAATTCTCTTAAGCTCCGCGGCCAACTTTTCGACCGCGAAACAACGCAATATACTTTCTTATTGTTTCTTTTTCCTTTTCAATTAAAACAGCCACCGTAACTTAAAAAAAGCTCAAAATTCATGTTTTCTGAAATTTAATCGTGAATTTCAGCGTTTTCACTTGCTCGTGAAAAGAATTTAAAGCTTTGCTGGGAGCGTTTAACATTTTCATTGTAATTCCTCATTCTTATAGATCAAAAAACTGTGATTTAACGTTGCACTGTAAAAATTGAGCAAACGCGAAACATTTATGTTTATGGCGACTTTGACATTAACGTGGAAAAATTAAATTGTAAATTGCAGCTTTTTTCCCAGTTCACGGAAGTAATGTGCGAACGTTGTTTCGAACATTTTAATTTTTAATTGCAATTACTCATTTTCATACATGAAAAAGCTGTACCTGACATTTTTCGCATTAAATATTACCTTTATCGTTGCACTAAACTAACAGGAAAAAAGTAAATCTCATTAAAAACAACGTCAAAAGTTTCTTTTTGAACTTTCGACATCACATTAAAAGCCTTGAACTACAAAGTGAAATCTTCCGCCTTCGTCGATATTAAATATCCGTTAATCGAATGACACATTATTCCAAGTGCCGAGAACGAAGTAATTCCGATTCAATACCAGCTTCCAAGCTCTGAAAACTTGTGAAAGTGGGCTCTAACATTTCCAGTCCAAACAGAATTCGGGAAAAGCAGTTCCAGCTGTGAAAAAGCAGCGAAGAAAGATCGTGGAGCAGCAAAAGCGACAGGTTTTCTGGAGTGACATTTAAATTAGAAGAAGCAGGGATGCCGAACTTTCCGGCTCGTTTGCGTAGGATCTGTGACCGAATTAAGTTTTATTGCCCGTCATTGTCAGGAAAAAAGTGCCCCTGGAAAGCATACGCAAACAAAGCCCCTTCCTGGTCCTTAATGACCAACCGTCGCGCATTCGACTCGGAAAATGACTTCTCGGACGTTCTCGAACGTCCAGGCAATAAAGACTTTCGAAAGTTTGTTTCCCCGACGTGTCGGCACAATAGAATACGTGATCTAGATGTTTCTGGCGAGAAATAAATGAGAGCGATGACTCGATCGTTCCCAGTGTTTCGGGAGCTCGAGAAGTTTGCATAATTCGTAACCCCCGTCGAGAATTGGGCCTTGCCTGCCCTCGAGCCTTGATTTAGGAGCTCGAAAAAAATGCCGCTTTCCCCGGTGGCAAAAATTTCCCCGCTCGAAACATGTCCTGGAATGTACTCGAATAACGCGCGCAACTCGGGTAATTAAATTTCAAACTCGACGTTATTCCCGGCATCGTCAGCATCGTAAACCGCATTGGCGACGCTTCAAAAGAAATAATTAGCCGGTTAAATCTTCGCGACGCACCGGACATTAATTAGCGGGGAACACGTGAACGAAATGATAAGGCGGGCAATTGGCGTTGATGCGGTAGTTGGGAGTAAAATTACAGCGATGCATTTTCGTTCGAATGGTTACTGGAACAAGGCACCGTTTCCACGGGGACCGCCGGTTAATTAAGTTTACATGTAACCGTGTTTAGGGCCTCCGACTTGCGCGTAGTTTTCCCAAACGATTCCTCGAAAGTCGATAAAACTTCTCCCTCGTCCCGTAGCGCGAAAAGCATTCCTCTCAAAGAGAGTTCTACCACCTCCGTGACCTCCGTAAACTTTCATTGACCCTTTTCCGAATGATAAAAGAACTACGAGATATTATAGACGCAATGACCTGGATAAAGTATGCGGCCGGATGAACTTCGAGGGGCATTGATCACTCAACTTTTCTACGATTCGTGGTACTTTCGAGAGGCGTTAATTCAATTGAAAAAAAAAAGAAAACTTTCCGAGCATAAAAAGCCATCGATCATCAGTCATTATAAAGAAATATGTTGAAGAAAGTGGAAAGTATCGGGAGATAAAAAAAGGACAGTGTACATAGCGTATTAGGGTTGACCGGGGGCCCCAAAGAATCGAAGTGCAGAGTCACCGGAGCCGCATTGATTGTATTACACGAGGTACAGTGTGTCGGCTTGCCTCGCTGCCGTGTAACGCCGGATCACGGGCTTGCGCTACCGTAGTCGTCGCTGACAAAGCATCTACCTGTTTCCATTTAAATCGTGCGCTCGACGTTGCTGGGCGTTGCCTCGTGCACGTTTATGTAGCGCGAGGAGCAACGAGAAACAGTTACATAAATACGAAGTGAAATAATAACAAGGCAACCGATAAAAGATGATTCGAAAACGTGCGAAACCTATGATTCCCTTCTTAAATGATCGGGAAATTGGCATTTTCGGCAGCAAAGTAACGCGTCCTTTTCCGTCCGTACGAGAAACGACAGAAATGACTGCGCCCAAAGCAGAAATTCTTCGCAGTATAAAGAACGACTTTGCGAGTACAATGCCAACAAAGGCTTTTGCGTCGCGTAAATAATGCGAGCAAAACAAACGAATATATTAGTGTCGGTAAATCAAGCGCGAGAGCGGGAGGAATAAAAGTCGCCGGTGTTTGCGAAAAACAAATCAAGCGAATAACTAAGCGCCGCCGACTATTAAATTTCTCGGCGTTTGGGGGGGAGGGAGAAGGAGCCCGCGGAAAAATATGTCTCGTCAGATTCACTTGGCACCGCGTTGCGAGCGTTGCTCGACCGACCGCTCATTTTTCTCGAGTTATTCGAGCGTGCCTCGCGCTTTTCTTCGTCCGCGAATATATGACCCCTGAAAAGTTTGCTTATCGCGCTGGGGACAACCGCAAATCACCCAACGACGTTTATTCTTTTCGAACTTTCGCAGCTCCAAAAAAGTAAAGTAAAGATCGGAGATGCAAAAAATGTCGATTTGTCGAAACTGGGTTCGATTTCCGATGCAATTTTGGTGGTAAAGAGAAAGCGAGGTGCGAAGACTGGTTTAAAAGTCCCGAAAAAGAGCGATCGGAAAGGCCGGAATGCGCCAATCATGGGCCGTTATTGACGGCAATTATGATAATAGCACACCTCGAACCATCGTGGTCGCGACCTGGACGAGGATCCTCTCCCGATGCACTACTGCCCTCTATTAATCATACAAATGGTTCATTACCGCGAAGAATATTGCCGGCAACGGTCATTACACGTAAATTATGATAGTAAAACACAATCTTCGCATTATCTTCGACCTTCTTTATCGCCTCTAAAAAAATATTGATTGTTCCCATCTAGGTCATTACCAACTTGAATTGATTCCCAAATAAAAAGCGGCGACTTTGGAAAGAAAATGCAACGGGCCCCGATGAATCGGTGACAAGATTTTCACGTTGAACAAGCATTAGTCGGCCGTTCACCGACACACTTCCTACGTTCTACACATTTTTCACGTTCCCGACCGTAAACAATGTTCCCGCGAGCGGAGTATTTTATTCACGATCGTAGAAAAATGTAGGAGGATCGCGATGATCACGGGGACGAAGGAATCGAGAGCGGCACTAATTTCCGATTCGATATGACGATTACCGTTCATCTCGATTTATATCGCGATTACCATTCGTGACAGCTCGGGTACGCGGCGTTAGACAATAAAAGTTGCCCCGAGTTCCCATGAACGGGATGGAAGGCGCGGCAATTACGCGGTAATTCGCAGGTGTTGTGAGAAAATGGCGGTTACTGGATGTGTTTTCGACCTTAATCGCAGTCATTTTTCCACCATTACCAGTTTTATCGTGGTTTCGATTCGTGACTTTATTATTATCATCAGCGGCGCTTCTTACGACTTTCGAAACGTTCAACGTTCGCGCGGGAAATTGCGGTAAATTGCGAAATTCGAATTGAATCTAAGCGCCGATAAAATTCGCGTTCCACCGTTTTCAAATATTTCGCGGGCGAAACGAAACGACCTTGAAAAGGCGACGATTCCGCGGGAAATTCGAATGACACCGCGGGGTAAACAAACGCGCTCTACTTACGAGCTGGAAAGACGAGACGGCAATCGGTTCGAAGCACATTGCACGATGCGAACACACTGTCACGGTAAGCGATGAAGCAACAAAATCATTCACTGTTTCACACTAGAAGATACTTTGCACTCGGACGCCGGGCGAGTTGGCGCGCTTTGATAATAATCCCATTCGTCGGCGTCCTTTTTCCCTTTTCCGACGGCAGAGCCGCGGGCAGTATATCCCGGTAACTAGGGGGAGGTTTTGGGGGGTGAGAAAAAACAGCACCTTGCACTCGAAGTAAACGTCGAGCGGAGAATATCACGCACTGCTCGATTCCCGAAATATCAAGTCCCTTTCCATTTCCGGGACTTGCACTGCGAGGACTTCGAAAGTTTAAAGTTCCGTATTGCGAGAGACGCACGCGGCGACGAACCACCTTACGGAACGTCAGCGAGCAAACTGCGCCGCGAAGGGGACGAGAGAGCGTCCTGCCCCCACCACCGAGGCGCGAGTGCAGCGCCCCCTGGTGAACGCCCGATCGTACTGCGGTCCCCTTTCCCCCTGCGCGACTCTCTCTCGCGAGCAGCGGCAGCCTCTGACGAGGATCCACCGCTATCTCTCGACCTTCTCTCGCCTCCCACCTTTCACCCCTCTCGCGAGACTGCATCGGTGACCGAAAAGATGCTCTTTCCGCTGTTTCTCCTTTCTTCTCTGTCGTTCTCTCTCTGGTCTCTTTTTCTTTTGCGTACCTTTCGGTGCAGCGCTCTTATGTTTTGCTCTCTTCGCAGACGATAACCGCAAGGCAAGTCTCGAGGACGAGTCGTCCGCGTGATTAGACGAGAGACGCGAGACGATACTCTTCTATTCCAATCACGCAGTTTTACATCGGAATGCGGACGTTTCGAGCGGGTTTATGGAGGCTTTTCCGGCCGCTTTTTTTGTACGGGGATCTTTCCTTTTATGGAGGGTTTTGACGCGTGAGAACATCGGGGTTTCGGAGTTTAGAGGAATTCGGGGCTTATTTGATACAGTTGAAGATTTCTGGGGAGATTATGTTTTTCTAAAATGTAATTTGCAAGGGAATTAATGGGATGGGGATGAATAATTAAAAAGAGGAGTAAGGAAATTAATAATGGAGAATGATATTGATGGTTTGGAAAAAATGTAAACGCGAAAGTAAACAGAATTTGAAATAAAGCTGATTTAAATGCATTTCTATTTATGATAAAATTCGATGAGTAATCCACCGCAAATCATTGTCCAGCAAAGTTATCCTCATTAACGCGCATGCGGGAGATTTGGCTCTTTTTAGTTAGTTTTTTTTTATGGGGTGAACGTTTTTTGTGGCGAACGCTATTTTCCTCACCTTCCCAAATTTCCATTTGAAATGTTTTTTTGGGGGTTTCTATTTATGATAAAATTCGACCGCGCTGTTATGGAATTTTGCTGACATTTTTTAGAACATTTATTTTGTATGAATATTCGATTACAATTTTTATTCGGATTAAAATTATATTTTTATTCGAATTGCATTTATGTTTATCGAAATTTCTCAGAATTAATTTCGAACATTTTAATTGTTTTTTTTTCGAGCTCTTATCGAATGATAACGGAATATCGGTTATCAATGAATGATTCATTTCTTAATTTGATAGTTTTTTTATTCAAACTAATGCAAATTGTTGAATCGACAAACTTTTTTTGATTCTACAAAGTTTAATATTTTTGCTTTCTACGATAAACAATGTAAATTTTACAATTAATTAGAATTTTTGAACATTTTACAAGCTCAATATCAACTGTCTATAAATAAACTCAAAAATCTGTTTCTAATTTTCAAAATTAATTTAATTTTGATATCCAAAATTCCAAAGAATCCAAATCCTTTGAATTTTCGAAAGTTTATATTTTTGGTACAATCAAAATGCAAATTTTCCCTGGAGAATTCGTGCGATTCTCAAAGAAACAAAATGAGTAAAACATTGTCAAAATAAAAAACATCGTAATTGAATTTTGTTTTTATCTAATCAACAAAATCTGCAGACCAAAACTTCGAAAAATACTCGTCTCCGAAGCCAAAATTTTGGAGTAAAGTTTATCGAGGCAACAGAAAATCAATAGCGCCAAGCGAAAGTAATAATATTAGAAAATGCGAGGACTTCCAGAGGAAAAAAGAGGTCTATCCCAGTGGAAGAACAAGAACCGGTAGTCGTTCGCAGATGGCATAACTGCTTATCGAGGACGTCCGAGTGGCTCGCTTAACGACTTCTTCGACGTCGAACCAACGATCGTGAATCTTTGGCGCGAATATTTCGCCTCGGCAAAAACTTGCCACCTGCGAGAGACAGTCGAGAGCGTGATAGATCCGAAAAGATTTCTACGCCGATATCGACTGCGGTACATGATAATTCTATTTGAAATTTATCGTCCGGAAACGTCTCCACGCTCGGACAGAGAAGCACAATAAAACTGACGTGTTTGTTAACGTACTTAACTTTATCCGTCATCGGTATTCGAAAATCGTCGCGTCCTTTGCCATTAATTAAGGAAAAAAGGAAAGCTGCGTAAACATAATATCGCGCAATTTTATCAGGAAATAGCGAATAAAAGTGTCGTTTCAAATGAAATGTATTCGGAAGTTAAAAATATCTTGTTAGCCGAAGTCATAAAAACTGCAGGTAGAAGCCTTCATAAAAATATGAAAAGTTTAAAAGTGGCGGAAGTTGAAAGTTCAAGTTGCCATATACTGTTTCCATAAAGCGGAATTTCTCCGTGACGTTCATTCGATGCCACGTAATTCCGTAATTCCAGCATCTTCGCTGTTACAAAGCCGCGCTAATCCACCTAACTTGATTACATTGTTTCGACTGATGTCTCTCACGTGACGTCTGAACACATGTATTTTTTTCCTCTCCATCTTTTCGTTCTCTCCAGCATCTAACAGACAACTGGTTCTGTAAATACAAGGTCGCGTCCGCTCTAATACCACGGGAAAAAACGCTCCTACATATTTTATTTCGCTCATTATGCCATAAATTCACTTTTATGTAATGTGTTACGACCTTTTTTACATTCATTCGAGTTTCCGTAAAGCTCGGAGTCTCATGACAATAATTAACGATTGTTTAATTGGCAGTAATTCGCGGATACATCGATTTCACATTATTCATTTTGGAATTTCTGAAAGCGCATAAATGCGCGAGGCTCGTTCCGAAGCCGAGAAAACGCGAGATCTTTAATTTCCTAGTTTAGCCTCGTTATTTTACATGATACGCGCCAACGAGAAAAGCAACTGGTCATTTTACAACAATCATTATCATCATTATTTCGTTTACTGCATCAAATTACATACAGTTAGAATCTCAGGAACTTTTTACTCCAAGATAACTTTAATTGTCGTGAAAGCGTTCCTACAATATGTTTCAGCAAGTTTCTCCGCTGCAGCTATATAAATAAGCATGAATAATAATTGCTGGGTCGGAAGAATTAAGGCCATTAGAAAATGATGACAAAACACGTCGAGCTGCCTTCGATAATTGGGAAAATGTATTTGAAACCTCTAAAAGGAGCAGAGTTCATGAATTACGAAGATCGCGATCATTCTAAGAACGCGAAGTTTCATTTGTGATTCAAGAAACCGATATTCTTGGAGTATTTTCATCTAAGGCAGAAGAATTAATTTTAGATCATACTTAATCAGATCTGACCTGAAACCAGAGCTGTTCAAGCCTGAAGTTCATTTCTTGAAGCTACACCGTTGCACCGTGTGTTAACGGTGGTAATCGTTAGTTATGAATTGTATAAAACAGAGGATTATCGAATAAATAAATACGGCCCAATGCGATACGAGCCAGACCGCAAACATCCAACGGATGAGGTTCGTAAGGCAGATGGAGGGAGAGTTTCGGTCTTACCTGACCAAAATCAAGGACATTCTAATGAGATAACACAACGCAATCCTCATAGTTACGGGATAACGCAATTACGCAGGCACAAGGCAGATGGATACATAGCCTTGTGCGTACGCATGCCTACAGCTGCATATGCACACGAGAGAGCGGCCACTATTGGAATAGCTAGGGCAACCAACATTCCAAGGATGCTACAGAGATGCGCTTGAGTGGGTGACCCATTGTCGGGCACAAACCGAACTCTCAACCTCATAAGCTCCACGGGACTAAATTATATTATCGAACTTATGGTAATATCGCATCATTGATACGCTCAACATGGCCACGGAATTCAATACACCAAGGTACAATGTCTAATTTAATGTGCACTACACGGTGAACTAGTTAGTTTTATCGGGGCGTTGCATCTATCTACCAATAGGTCGCTTGCTCTCTGATGCTCCTATCTTGAACATTCCGAAATGTAGCTTTTTGTATGCCCTTTGGTATGCTGTCGCCGGAAGTAAGAATGTTGGTAATTGTGAAAAGTAATTTCTGTTGTTTTTGTGTGAAGTTTTTGAACGAATCAATCTTTTTCGTGTTGGTCTCTGCGTTTCCAATTTTCTTGATATATTTTCAGTTCTAACACCTCTTGGAAAATGGGAGTACGATCTATGTAAGGTTTATATCCGGTATATTTTTCAAGGGACTTGCAAACGTGAAACTCTCGTGAATTTATTTTTGATAACAGACCGCTCAGGTTGGGTTTGGGATGACGAGGAATGATTCGTTCATCGAAATCTTCAAAGAATCATTTCCCTGGTGGATTCCAATTGTTCAATTTTTCCGAATCGAACATGTTCGATTGCGAAGAGGTGTATTGACTTTTTCACAAAAAGAATTTGTAGCATAAAAATGCATGAGGAATAAATTATCGAGAACCAAAAATTAATTTTGCACTGAGCCGGTAAAGTGGACTCGTAATAATCAGAGATTAATCATGCAACAATTTTCAGTTCTACGTAATTAGTGAATAAACAATGAAACATAAAACCTTTCTTTTTGCTTCTGGAATTTATTCGGAATTTTAATCAGGGAAATATTCGAAATATGTAACTATTTTTGACGAATTCAGATTGAAGTTTAATGCAGAATTGCGATTATTGTAAATTTAACGACGGTAATTATAAAACAGATCCGCAATTATCATACGACATAGAGCGTATGCATACCGTAGATTTGATTTTCGGAATGATTTGTATTTGCTAAATTGTAATTACACATTCTAATTCAATAATCGTCCCATATTATCAAAATAATGATGAACTCGTGAGTTCGTCGTTTCATGCGAATATTGTTTATCATGAAAGTTACAAATTTTGACTCGTTGCATCTGAATGATCAAAGTTAATCACATTGTCTGTCCAACAGCACAAAACTCTCCGTTTTAATCGCGTTCGTCAAAAGTTTATAACATATTCTTTTGGCATTCCATTAAAATGTTACAAAAACTGAAAAAAGTATTTGTCTTCCCGTTGAAAATCTGATATAATTGATCCAACAGCATTATTTTGAATACATCGCAAAACAATTCTCCACTGCAGAAAAAATAATAAATGCATGTGGTAATATCGTTCAAATAATGACATGAAATTAACATGCGTGTAAATATTTCATGAGTAAAACATACAAATTAATTACACAATTACGATATGACCATCAATTATCATGATAACGTGTAAATATTCTGTACCCACTGCAAAAACATCTCATTTTTCATTGTGCACATGATAATGCATAAATGATTAATTTTCCATTCCAAAAACGCATCAAGATTCAACAATGAAAACGAGGCCACTCCGAGGATTGTAAATCCTCGTGTAATTAACATTCAGAACCGCGAAAATTGCAGCATAAAACTTTTCGCGCTGGTTCGAATGTTCCAGAAACAATTAGCGATATTTGATGCATGCGAGTTCAGATTACGGATTGAAAGAAACGTTCGCGTAGTTAACGGGGAATTCTTTGTCCCGACTCGGCTCTTGCATAGCGTTACAGCTATTTATCGTTTTGCGAACATACGATTAGTGAGCTCTTCCGAAACCCGGAAATTGCCGGCTCCATTATACCAGGCACTTTACTCGCAGTTTTATTGAACCAGCTCTTGTGTAGCATCGCCCTCCTCGAGGAAAAAAAACTTTTCCCAAAATACGAACGTTTTCTACGTCACGAATAAGAAATAAATGCCTGCCGAAAAACAAGTTGGATGGAAGAAATTGATTTTGAATGACAAATTGTCCTCGATCTAATCTGATTTTAAATTGTAACGACGATCTTTTTTGCATACGAAAAAATATGAAACAGCATTTTCGAATTGTGTATTCAATTTCATTTTTTTAAACGAAACGATCTTGTCTATTTAGCGTAATTTTCAATGATAAGAATTAAGCAAAAGTGAATTTACTTACAAGTCTTTTAGATGTCCGCAGCGACTTCCAGGCTTTCTGAAATCAAAGAAAAATATAATAAAATTTAGCATGTTCACTTCGCGATCTATACTTAGCATTAAAATCTTAAAAGATAATGACATCTTTCGCGATCTGTATGTAAAAGCAAGAACATCGATTACTTTCATTCTCCAAGGATTTTTCATTTATTCATGAACTTGCAAGCCATAAAAAGAGCTCGTGAATATTTACTGTGCTCGCTGAGGCTTTGTCTCAAACAGGGGATATAATTTTACCAAATGATTTTTAATTCATGTAACGTAAGTAAGGTAAACTTTAATTCCAGCACAATACTGCGATGGATCAGAAAACAAAGCATGGAAGAAGCCAAATCCATTCCCAATATATTCTTCGTTGCAGCAAATTATATTCTAGTCGGATAAGTATCGTATTTGCAATTCAAATCGCAAATGTATTTGCATACTTACATCTAGTTCATATAGTAACGGACTGTCAATCTAATCGTATACACCAGTCATTTCATACGTAAAAAGAGCGTGTAATACACATTTTATACGTGGCGATTTTTTGTGCTAAATAAATTCAAAGCTAAGTTTCGCATCCGTGGGATTTCCGTAATCTCTTCTCCAACTCGTAATCTTATTAACGGACATTTCCCCTATTCAAGACTCGCAAATCTGCGTCCTATCAATGTTACTGCGGTGGCCGCACATAATGCGGCGAAACGATTGCGGCATAGTTATAGAATCGCATCAAAATAAGATACTTAGCGTCAGACTACGCAGATAACATCGAACTTTACCAGATTCTTCATGTAGCAGCTCCCTTTTCCGGATTTTTTTCGTCCTCTATTAAGAACTGCTCGAAATAAAGTCATAACGGAATCCGAAAAATAATGAATTGAAATATCGAGAAGCAAATATGAATCCGACCATTAATCTTCGCGTCTTACGGGACCCGGGGTGATATGATTCGGCAGCTACCGAGACAAATCGTTTCACCGGGGCAATCAACGAAAAATTGTCGAATCATCGAGGCCATCGCCGTTGCGAATCCTCCGAAATAATTTACACGTCTAGACCCATTGTACGAAATCATTATTGAAAAGATTCGGAGGAAAGTACGGAGTAACGAGATGGTTCGACGGAGACTTCTCGCGAGGAATTAAAAAATATTGGTAACGATCAGAAGCCAAAGCCGAAAATCCCCGTAATGGGCGGCGATTCCGAGAGAGGCTGGGAAATAATTGAAGAATCAAAGACCTAAAAACGAGATAACGGAATAGAAAAAAACGCATGTGAAAGAATGACACGAGGCATACAATACATTAGTAGACAATTACTTAGTAATAAAAGCGAAAACTCAAACGTAAACAAATAACGCTAGCATAACCAAAAAAGATGAAAAGAAGAGAAGGGGAGAACGGAGGATGCGGCAACACGAAATACCGACACAAGCA
>JABFQM010000406.1:0-36530 GCA_022816865.1 Zelostemma sp. ZL-2020 | reverse complement strand
GGATCGAGAGCAATCTATCATCCAGATTTTAGAGCAGAATTTAATGCTGTTGTTGCAGTGTTTCCAACGCTGTCTAACACCCCCAGTGACGATCGCGTACAACGAACGTACTAACACAGAAAGAGAGAGATCAAAAGTAGAAAAAAAACCTTGAACCACCGCAATCCACAAAAATTATAAACCAAATTCAAACGTATAAACAATGATATTTTCAACAATAAAATCTTGTTAAAACTCCAAGCTTTGTGTAAACGCGGGAATAAACAGAAATCACGCATTTTATAAAGCTCACATTAATTTGCAACATCTTTTTAAGTACATACTTGATATGCCCGAGGCAACGCTGCAATTAGAAAAGTCGGTTTTGATTCAACATTTGCATTAATCAACGAAAAACCTAGTCATTATTTACCAATTTCGAGCTTGTTTCTCTCGATCAAGACCATCCTCTCTTCCAAACTTTTCTGCCAAGTTTCTTGATGTGGTTTCATAGTTTCCATTGCAGTCTTGTACTCCGAGAGCAAGTCGCATTTGGTCTTCAAGAGTGCCGTGATTTCTTCAACGTTTTTGCTCTTCTCCAGGCACTCGCTCCTCAACTGCTCAGAAGTTTCCGAAAGCATATCGATGTTATCATTCAGTTCCTGGATTTTGTTGTTGGAGAGTCCGAGTTCTTTCTTA
Source organism: Zelostemma sp. ZL-2020 (assembly GCA_022816865.1). Classification (NCBI taxonomy): domain Eukaryota; kingdom Metazoa; phylum Arthropoda; class Insecta; order Hymenoptera; family Platygastridae; genus Zelostemma; species Zelostemma sp. ZL-2020. The sequence goes on along the minus strand of JABFQM010000406.1, from coordinate 35,852 downwards.
AGTGTTGACACAGCACTTTGCCACTGCTGCTCGTTACTCGTCAAGCGTTCCAAGTTCGACCGGAGTTCCGAGTTCTTCGACTTGTAGGTTTCCACGAGGTTCATCAACTCCTCGATTTTCTGATTGTAAAGATCCTTTTCAGCTTTAAGGCGTTTGTTCATCTCCTGCTCTTTCAAACCTAGCATTTTCATAGTGCTGCGAAGCTTGTCTTGAGCTGAGGTCAAAGCTTTCTTCGGACTAACGCCTGATTTCGTCCACCTGGTGAAAAAGCATAACGTTGAATTAGATGCAATTTCAAGACATACATTTTAATTAAAAAATGAATCAAATTACTTTTCAATATGGGCCTGTAAAATACTGTCCTCATTCTCCAAGACTTCGATTTTCTTTCGGAACATCTCATTTGCATGCGAAGCTTCTTTAAGGTTGTTTCTCAATTCGACAACGGTTTCAGCCTCTTTCTGGCACTGGAGTTCCTTGATGGTCAAGTCGGCCTGTAGTTTCTCGTTTTCGAGTTCCAAGGTTTTGACCCACTGCTTGGCACTCTTCTCAGCTTCCGCATATTGCTCCTTTTCCTCTTTCAATTTGCGACTGCCGCGATTGTGGTCTTTATTCAGTGCATCAATGACCTCTTTCTCCTTCTTCAAAAGCAGATGCAAAAATTCGTAGAAGAACTCGGAAGCAGTTTTTCCCTGGTCGTTCTTTGCTTCGGGATTTAAGTACAATGACTCCTTGATGATGTTCGTTCGCAAGACTTCCAATTCTTCCTTCGCATCAGAATCGACGACTTTTTCCGTTGATTGCATTTCATTCTGTTCCGCGATCATCTGCTCATTCTCTTTTTTCGCAATCTCTAGTTCACTCCTCAAAGCAGCCTCGATCGAATTTAGTTTTTCTATAGAATCCCGAAGTGACATTAACTCCATTTCCAAGCTCGATTTCTCAGCTGCTAATTCCTTCTCCACTCCATGCAGTTCCTGGACTTTGAGATGCAAACTTGCAACCTCATCATTGAGATCAACCGCTCTGGACTCTGCAATCTTGACCTAGAAAAATAAACCATTTAGTCGAAAGTTCTCTCTGACCCACGGAACCCCAAAAGACATACCTGGTCCACCAATTGCTCGTTCGCGTCTTTGAGCTCGCTAATCTCTTGCTGCATGCTCGACTTCTCGTGGGTGAATTTTTCGAGGCATGCTTTGATGAACTGATGACTGGACATAATATCGACGAGATCAGATCGCAAGACATCGAGTTCCACGCTGAGCTTCTTGATTCTGTCCTTGCTTCCTTCGGAACGCGGCCTTGGCGAGTTCTGCAGAGAAACTTGCGCTTCGTTGACGCTGACGTCATGCAGCTTTTCGAGTTCCTGGCATCTTTCTTGACACAAATCGGTCAGTAAGTCTTGGCTCTTTTTCAAGGTATCCAAATCACTGTGGAAGTTTTGAAGCCTTTCCTCGGCCAAGGTAACATTCAAGCTCTCGGAGATGCTGCCATTCAACAAAGTGCTGACGTCCAAACCCTCGTTAGCGCTCATTCTCAGAAATTGGGTGTCGGAACACTGACGCTCGAACTTCTCCTGCTGATCCTTCAGCTTCAAGCTGAGCCTCTTGATCTCGTTCTTCAGGACATGTTGATGCTCCGCACTTTCTCTCAGATGTAAACAGCGTTCGCACGAACTGGATTTCGTGTCTTCCGTGACAAGCTCCACGAGACTATTTTTGCTGCTGCTATGCGATCTTTCAATCTCGTCCATCGCGTCGACCCGGCTCGTAGAAAGAGTTTCGTTGTTCTCTACAAGTTTGTCGACTCGAGTTTGAAGGGCAATCAAGCTGGATTTTAGGAGCAAATTTTCTTCTCTCAGTTCGTCCAAATCGCTTGTTCTTTCTTTCATCTCAATCTCGTTACAGCACGAAGACCCTGCTTTAGTATGACCAAGTTCTTCGATGTTTTCTTCCACTTCTTGATCAACGTTCAAAATTCCGCACTCAAGCTCCGTCTTCTCCTCATAGATTTTAGTCTCTCGTTCATTCAACTCATCGATCGTCACCTAAAACAATAATTTACAATGTAAAAAAGTTACCAAGCCCTTAAAACGAACAAGAAACCAAAAATTACCTCGGCAGATCTTCTCTCATTCAATTTATATGAATAATCCTTGTTCTCAGAGGCCAACTCGCCGATGGTCTGCTGTAGTTTCTGCATATCCAGTTTGAATTCCGCGAAATCTTTCTTCACCTCATCCACTTCCTTAATCTTGCGTTGCAGATCTTTGGTCAGCTGGGCCTTCTCTTTCTCAAGATTGCGCGCAGCTCGTCGAAGATTCGCAACTTCCTTTGAAACAGGGCTGGATGCTGCATGACCTTGAGAAATGTCCGAAGTTCTGAGCGATGATTCGCAGTAAGAGGACGTCGAGAGACCCTCTGAAATGGCCGAGGTGCCGTTCGTGGAATTACAGCTTCCTCGGATTGAAGACTCTTCCATCATTCCATCGAAGTAACTCTCGTTCGTTGAAATAGCGCTGCTTTCGATCTTCGACTTTGAATCGCCCGAGCCATCCTTGCACCTGACCTTGGTCGTTAGTTCCTTTATCCTCTCGATTAATGAACGATTCTCAGATTCCAACTGTTGTACTCGAACCTCATAATTATTAATCGCTTCTAAATCTTCAGTCTTTTCCTGGACTTTGTTGGATTCGTCAAACTCCATGAGTCTAATGGAGACTTCACCCTTAATATTATTTATTCGCAAGCTGGAATTTTCTGTCTGTAATACGCGTATGGTTTCTTCGTAGCTCGTTAATTTTTCCTGCAGATCGGCCAGTTTTTGATGTGAAGATCCCAACTGTTGGTTGAGTTCGTCCTTTTCGGCCTTTGTTTCTTCCAATGAAAATACCGTGTTTTCTTGTTCATCAAGTTCTTTTCGCAAGTTTTCCAACTGGGTTTGCAAGGATTCGGTCTTTTCATTGGTTTCATTAATCTGTGACAATGCAAATGCCTTTTCTTTCTCCAATTCCGCTATTTTACTATCCCTTTCTGCAGTTTCATTTTGCGAATGGTTCAACTGTGCGAGTAATGACTCCAGTTGCTGTTTCAAATGAGTTTCTTGGCGTTCGATTTCTTCTTCCTTTTCTTTCGATTGCCTGAACTCATCCAGTTGTGATAACAAGGCAGAATTATCCTCTTCCAAACGCGCTGTTGTATTTTCTTCTTCCGCCAGTCTTCTTTCCAAATCGTTGAATTGAGTTTGCAGCGATTCCAGCTGATGCCTGAGTTCCTCTTTTTCCAGATCCCGCGTTTCTTCAATTTCCTCGGCTTGCTCTGATTGGGCTGGCACCGATATCTTCAGTTCCTTGATTTCTTTGGTCATGATTCGCTTGTCCTCTTCCAGTTTCAGAACCATATCTTCAAGACTTTGTTTCCAATTCATGTCATCGCTACCTATAGAGGATTTCACATTTTTGTAGTTTTCAACCAGAGCACGCAGTTTGACAAGTTCCTTGTTTGAAATTTCAAGCCGTCCTCGCAGTTCCTCTTTTTCTTGATCGGGATTGAACTTCTCCACTTCCAAAAGCTTGACATCGTTGAAGAAAACGTTTTTCCTCTCAGCCTTTAGATTCTCGATCTCTACTTTCTTAGCTTCCACATGTTTTTCCAACTTTTCTGTATAAGCTCCGAGCGAATCGAATCGCGCCTTGTAGTCGACGTTATCCCTGGAAACATATTAACAATTAAATCTTATCCAACAATGTCTTGCATTTCTAAAGTACCTGTTGTTAACAGAAAAGCGCTCGACAGTTTCAGTAAGCGTTTTATTTTCCAGTTCGAGCTTTGAGAGTGAGTTTTTTAGCAGCTCCACCTGCTGTTGCAAATTATTGGTGTGCTCGTCAAGGATTAATTGCTTCTCCAGCTTTGTGAACTCTTCTAATTCATATAGCTGGGTCTCTAAATCATTATTTTTTTCTCGCAGCTTGGACTTTGGTGTGCCTGGTGAATTGATTCCCTCTCTCGACATTGGCCTTGTGTATTCGCTGTTTACAGTAGAGTCAGTTTCATTAACAGACTCCTCCTCCTCGTGCGTGATGACAAAGTTTGGAGAACTATTTCTGCTGTCGCAGTTTTGCTTGCTTTTTATAAGATCAATTTCAAAGTCCATCAGAGGAGTGCTCAAAGACTTGTCCAGGGACAACAGATTCGAATTCTCTAATGACTTTTCCAAAATTGTGGGAAGGACCCGTAACCCAGGTGCCCAAGTGCAGCGTCTTTTCTTGGACTTGATTTTCTCTTCCTTGCAAATGTTCGTTGACGAAATGATACTCTGCCGCAAACGCTCGATACGCTCTTCCAGAATTTTGTTCATTCGGTCCTTTTCTTCCAAAATGTCCTCCATCTCTTTGACCTTATCAACGTCTTTATTCTCAGTTGCTTTCTGTAAAGTTGATTCATTTTGTTAGTTACATAATCGTTCGTTTGGAAATATATTTGATACAGTACCTGTAGGTCATTTGCCAACTTTTCAATCTGCTTTCTGTAGCGCTTCAGAAGAACGCCTTCAGACATGACTTCGTTTATCTTAGGCTTGTTCTTGACGGTCTTTGCTCTCGAAGCAAATCTAAAAATTAAAGTTAAAAGTATAATAATAGAATTAAGAAGGTACATTATAACTGATTTGAACAATACTAACGATAGAGTGGACTGAGTTTCTTCAAACGAAGCAGGCGTGATTGCACAAATGATTGTGGTCATAGCGTTTCCTCCTAGAGAAGCCTGCAATATCCTGGTGAGTTTACTGTCCCGGAAATTGATGTGACCACCTTGCTGCGCATCGCTGAGCTGTTTTATGACCAAACCAAGAGCTGACAAAGAGCGGTTTATGTGTGTTCCTTCCTTGAACCGCTCACCAACTGCACCCGTAGAATTTGCCCTCTCGGAACCAGCGAGATCTACGAAATTCAGCTGTGAAACTTGAACCGCGCCATCGGAGTCACTGGTGGTCTCTCGGCTCTCAATCGTCTGCGACAAAACAATCATATAGAATACATTTTCTTTTCTCTTTAAAACTCTGAGCTTACAATTCGAAAAATGGTGTGGCTGCGACTGCTGTATTCGTTCATATCAGTCTTCCCGGTCCTCCGCATTTTGTCTCCTCTTTTCATCGTTGCAAAAACTTCATCAGGGTCCGTCAACACTTGTTCCTTGCACTTGACGACGACTTCGCCATTTTCTTCGCGAACTTTGATATCCTTGTTGTCATCGTCCAGCAAATCGTTGACGTGCTCATTATAAATTTCGATGTACGAAACCCTGTGACATACAAATTTCATTTAGAGACATAAAAAAAGGAAAATTGTGTTGAATAATACCTCAAGAGGAATTCTCTGCCGTTTGCTTTTCTGATACAGTTAAATAAGTGATCGACGGATAAAGTCATTATTCCGGGTTCACCTTGACCACCCATCATAGTAAATGTTTTTCCGGAACTTGTTTGTCCATAGGCAAAAATGGTGCCGTTCATGCCACTTATCGCTGTTTCGATGATGGGTTTGGCGACAATGTCGAAGACGTCATGGTTCGTTTTATCGGAATTGAAGATGTGATCTGAAAAATAAGAAAAGTATTAAAATTCAAATATTTTTTCAACTCAAATTTATGGCAGAAAGAATTTTTTTTTTATCAACAGAAAAATGTGTATGTTCCCTTAAATGAGCAGACAAAGTACCAACAGATAAGAAACGCAATTTGGATTGATTTGATAATAATTTTCCCATTTTTAATTGACTAAAGTAATAATTTGATATTCATAGATAAGAAAACGTTTCTTCGCACAATTTTCCATCAAAAATGAACGTTATCGAAGTGAAAAATCAATCGTCACATCGATAAAATTGCGTTTTACTTTTTTTTTTTAAGTTTTTACTAAATTTAGGGTTATGGGAATGATAAAAATCTTACCGAACTGATGCAAATAGTCATTTCTTTTCTGACTTTCGGGATCCAGAGGAAAAATTGAGTTCTCCTTTACATTCCACAAGATTGTCGATTCGTCGTCTATCTCCTTTTCAATCAAGGGCCGAACTTTGATAGCGACTTGAATGTTCGTCATTTTGAACCCCCGATTACTATCACTGTCGACTTAAGCTAGTTAACTTCTCAATCGCCGACTTTGAAAAACAATTAACGCGAATTTAAACAAATCTTTTTCTCGAGGCTTGGATAAATACATCGGCGTTGTTTAACAGACGACTGCCATGTGCACGCGTTCTGGCGGCGTCGTTCACGACCGATCCGTTAAAGTTCAAACGGTTCAAACCACGGCTTTATCGCGGCTCCTGATTGGTCGATACTTCGATTAAATAAATGATTTTTCTAATGAAAGAACGCGTGTTTTTAGACGTTATCGACGATTCGAGTCATTTTTGAGTACAGAACGATACTGTTTTGATTAATTTTTTTAAAGTTTAAATCCCAATTCCATCCCAAAGAGAAAAAAAAGAAAGATATCTAACCACTTGAAGTTATCGCATGATATCGAAGAAATCATGGGATCTTCTTCCGCGACTCTCATTGGTTGTTAGGTGAGGGGGCGATTTAAAATTTCGTTCTTTCGTGTACTTATCTACGAGGCGATTCAGAATTGAGATTTCTTTGTGTCAATCATTAAACTATCATTTGATACCCGCTGCATGTTCCCTGAACTCCTTCTGATATCCCCGCGATCGAGAAAAAGTGCGATCTAATAAAAAAACCAAAAAAAGAGGACGAGCGTAACGGCGAAAAGAAACATACGCGCAGAACGCTCTGCGCAGTCCCTTCCAATTTCTAAATACATTTCCAATATTTATTCGTCTGAAGAACATAATTGACGATTTAATCAATCCTGATTTTGAATCGTACCTATTAACCCACGATGTCCGATTTTCCCAAAATTAACCGAATTAAAAATGCCAGTTGCCGACTCGCAACATAACCTCAAACCGAGTTGTAAACACGAAAATCGGAAAAAGCTCTTTCTTTCCGAATACACATGTTTTATATCTAGAGAAATAATCTAATCGTACCAAAATTTCAACTACCGTCACTCTAGAGAGAAAATGTTAATGGAAAATGCACACATTTCGATCAACGGACTTTTTCACGAGAACAAAGAGGACGTTTTTAACCAGGTTTGTTGCTCAACCCCGTTGATTGACGTAAAAACTGTCGATGTTGTTTTGTTTCAGTTGCTTCACTCGTGTATCGACGAAATATGCGGTTACCCTGGTCCAACGTTCGAAAAATTCCGAACCATCGTCGAATGGTCGGAGAGCGATTATCACACGATTTACAAATTAATTTCCGGACTCTTGAGAAACCCGATGTCTTTGTATCTCGATGAAGATAAAGTCGGTATCGTTTTCTGCAAAAATTTGCCAGGGTTACAACTGAATTTAATAATTTTATTGATTTTAGATGCCGTTGGAGTACTACGAATTCCCCGAGTACGCTCAGCAGAGAATTATGACGTGCCTAAAAGTGCGCCAGGAACGTTTGGCCGACGCTCTGCTCCGAGATTTCGCAAAAAAGGAATGCCCCATGTTGATCGACTTCGACTGGAGAATTAAAGTGCTTGAAAGTTAAAAGAAAGGATCGAAACTTCGAATTTCTAATAATTGTTGTTTTACTTTTTAGTACGTCATGGGTTCGAGTAAAATGGCATCGCTGAGAGAACCGCTGGTGCAACTGGACCTCATGCTGGACGAGAAACACGGCGAAAGAGTTCTGGCTCTGGAACTTGGAAAAACTGAACTGGATACATTGATAAACTCATTGGAAACGATGATTCGATAATGAAATTGCCAAAGTTGATTAAATAAAAGGCCGGAAAAGAAAAATTCCAAGCATAATGTAAACTATAGAAAATCGATAAGGAAAACAGAACAATTAGTGAGCTCAATCCTTCTTTGTAATGGCATTAGAGATAATGTGTATTTTATTTTCTCGTTATAATTAAAATATACACTGTCATGGATGAAACAAGCGAACAGTATTAATGGTAACAAAATATTCGTCTCATTTTCTTTAATTCCACGCTTTGTTAATTCTTCTCTTTTTTCTTTTGTTAATAATCGCCACGCACACAGCAAATACGGTATACACAGTATACAGATTTAAGGTCAAAAGCACGATCAGCCTGGCTTAAAAGCTCAAAGATGAAGATTCGTAAACTCGAGGTGACTCATAAGTTTAAGCCAAACTTGAAATACTTTTGTATAAACCTTCCCTCGCGAGCCTCAAGAAAAGAGCCTTGCCAAAGTACAATAAATCTTCGAGAGGTGCGCACAAAAGAACGTTCATCAATTTTTTTCGTGTACTTAAATGTAACCCGTTACACCTCACTTCCGATACAAGTTCAATTGACCTATAATTATGTACGGTCCCCCTTGCGATAAGTGCAGTCTTTGTCATCTCGAATTCGGCTGTGAGAATGATCAATGGAGAAACGAAGCGATGTAGAAGACCTTTTTTCCCATGCTCTTTACCCAAGAAAACAATCGATATTTTGTTATTTTGCATACAATACGTTGTTGTTATCGCCATAATATTTCAAGCCCTCGCACGGCACACCGAATATTTCAGGCGGGGCAGGAACGACGATCGGGAAACTCGCGATCGTTGCTCCCGCGTCGCCCGCGAGTACCCAGGTATATCGACGGTTTTGCTTTTTTCATATACATGCATATATTTTCTGTAAACACTTTTAAATTCATTTTTCTCTAATACCTATTTACTTATGTGTTAGAAACTCCTTAACTTTTTTTGTTTGGATTAATCGTTTATGCGGTAGTAGATAATGTGAATGCGATAATTATTTCCGAGGAAGAGACGCGGCAAAGACCATGAACGAGCCTTCGGGAAGGATGTGAATGAACTGAGTTAATAGTATTTTTCTTGTATACATATATATTTTATAATTTTATTGAATCAATGGATCGCAAAAAAAAACCGTAATTTTATGTCGTAGTATGCTCTTTTAACATTTTGATGACAAAAGTTACATCGATAATCGTGTAAGTATACGTACTTCTATATAATAATTAAGAACGCTTGACGCAAACTTAAGGTATTACAAAAAAACCACTGGAGTATTAAATAATTCAATGTTGTATACATCATTATCGAAATAATAATTAAAAAAACAAAAGGAGGGAAAAAAAGCAAAAAAACGCGACTCTCAAAGTCACCGCGGATTCGAGGGATTATGCCGAAGACGTTTTGGGATCAAAGCATCGTTTCACATGCAAAAAAGCTCTGACGTCCAGAACGACGCTTCGCGCTCTGTACACAATTTCATTGGATTTCTGTCTTCTTTCCATGTTGCATGGGAATTATAACATTAATAATAAGAATAATATATCAAATGACGCCAAGTGAAAGCTTGTTTTTCGCATCCCTGCCATTGTTGCGGAAGAAAACATGGAAAATGTCCTTTTCACTTTCATTGGTTTTGCAAAGCTACGCCGATGTCAATCATCAAAATGTTCGGATGTAACAACTTGGTGAACTTGGATGTACAGGAGAAGGTATCAACGGAGAAATTATATAATTACAATGCTTGCTTTATACACGCGACATATAAAACCCATCTTCGCTTTCCCCGAGAAAAGCACATTATTTTCCTTTTTTGCAATTTCCATTTTCGCATGTTTGCTTTGTCTCATTTTTCGTAATGCTAAATTTCACAAATATCTCGATTTTTCGCCGACTCTGTTTTTGACCTTTTGAAAAACCTTTACTGAATAGCGCCGGTCTACCCCCTACTATAATCATCAGCATTATCACCAAATTCCCTGAGTGCGACTAGCGCACTTAGTACGGTTGATGTCTTTGAAATTGACGGGGTCCCTGAGCGTTGCCCCTGGGTTTTCCTTGTCCGGAATAACCCATACCATCATAACCATCGTAACCCGCGTAATCGTAATTACCGTACATGTCGTCGTAACCGTGGTAACCATTTCCGTACTCCGGAATGTAGCCGTAGCCACCGCCGTATCCGTAGCCATAACCGGGTCCCCAATAACCTTGACTTCTCGGGTCCGTATTGACCTTCACCTTCTTTACGTCAACTTCTTTTCCGCATATTGTCTGCTTCGGTGTTTTCAGGAGCTTGTAAACCACGTCTCGGGACTCGAACGTGATGAAGCAAAAGCCCTTGCGCTGGTTCTTCGTCTTGTCGAAGGGAGCTTGGATTTCTACGATGGTGCCGTACTGGCCAAAGTATGACTTTATGTCGTCGTCTGTGATCTCCGGGGTCAGTCCACCGACGAATATCTTGCCGTGCTGGGCCTTCTTGCTCACTCTCTTCGGGTCCACCTTTGTACCAAAACACAAAGTATTAATTATTTGAACAAAACAATGTTTTTCAACATGAATATATTTTTCTCATTTTTAGATGGTTCGTTTATCGTGACAGGCCAGAATTGTGTGATTTAAAAGTGTCAAAGTGCAATATCAACATTTAAATCACTGGGTAAAGTGTAAATAAAGTGAGATTAAAAATCGAATAAAAAAGTAATTAAAAAGTAATTACCAAGTGCCAAAGCCCTGTAATTCAAAGAAAGTCATAATGTCATTGTCATGCCAAAATGTAAATATAAACAAGTTTTGATTTTCCGAAACGTGAAAATCGATATTCGATAAGCGTTGTCAAAATCGAGCCCTTTGTTCCTCCCCGAGGAATTGCAAAAGATCGCACCGAGTTGCGGCGTGTTCCCTCCAAAAATGGGCAACGGAGAGAGACGGAAAAAGGCCGCGAAAGACAGAAAGAGAGAGAGAGCGCGCGCTCGAGAGTACAAAGAAAGCGGGGAAAATCCTGGGAAAAAAAGCCGCGAAAGCTCGTCCGCGTGATGCCCTCGGTATTTCGGGGGGGTAAAAGAAAAAACGATTCGCGTGAAATAGCGCCCGCGCGGCAGCACGCGGCAACAAATATATATAGAAAGAATCCGTTTCCCGAGACTACTGACCTTGCGTTTGTTGATGTAATGTTCCCCCGAAGCGAGCAATTTATCGATGGTTTTCGGATTCGTGAAAACCATGAAGGCAAAGCCCCTCGAGATGCCCGTGTAGGGATCCATTTTCACGGAGACGCTCTCGATCTCGCCGAATTTGCTGAAATGGTCGCGCAGGTCGGTCTCTGTGGTGTAGCGGGAAAGGCCGCCGACGAAGAGTTTTCTCTCGTCATCCTTACCCGGGATCCCCGCCGTCGCTTGTTGCTGGCCCTGATTCTGCTGTTGCGTTTGGTTCTGGTTTTGCTGGTTGGCGTTATCCGCCTGGGCTTGATTTTGATAACAGTCGACCGCCGCCATAGTTACGCGAGTCGTTCAAATAATAATTAAATAATCCACGAGGGGAGATCGCCCGGCGATGCTCGGTTCGTTCAACTAAAGGAAAAGACTCGCGATGACGGACAAGCCGCGTGTCGGTGAAGAATTATGGGGTAATTGGCACGCGTACGTATACTACGGATTACAATCGGTACTTCCTACGGTGAACCGGTGCCGGCTTGAGGACCGAGAAAGACAGCGACGGCTCTCGATTCCTTCTACAAATCGCGAGATGCACGCTGATTGGCGCAATCTCCAATGACGCTACGGCTGCTGGCCCCGTTTACATGAGCATCTGCGAATTCGCGATTATGTAATATTTTCTCGCTTCTCTGCTTTCCCTTTTTTCATATTTTATCCATGCAACCTGGAAATTACTCGCTTGCCTTTGGAAATGTTCTTTTTCTCTAATTATTACGGGGAAAGGGTTCCATGGATCGTATTTAAGGGTTGCCTTTTTATTCCGGTTCTGCTATTGGTGAAAAAAATGTCCGCCATTGAAGAATCTTTCTCTTGGAGCCGGCTTGTGATTGGTTCGCTATAAGTTTTTGAATCAAACGTACTTTACAGTGCTTGTAGTCGAGTTCGTTGTTGTCGTCAGTTGTGTTTTGCGGAAGATGTGATATTTAATCGAAAATAGAGTACAGCTCGTGCATATTAATGATGGATTTGTGGTGGCAAGTGATCCTCGAATGGGTAAGATTATTATTTTCATGACAAATGGAGAAAAGTTAGCGCGACAATGTGTTCATGCCGTTTACGTCAAATCGGCTTTTCTCGCGAGAACATTGTCGAGTATTCTCTAGGGAAAACATCGGGTTTTCGATACTGCTATTTACAATTGTTTGCATTGTTTTTAAGATCGAAGCACTTTAATTATTGTGATAATATTTTTCCCGAAATCGCGAATTGTTTATTTATAACGAAATAATTATTGTCAACAGGTCAATTGTCTGGAGCTGACAAACACAACGATAGAAAATAAACTTGGCTTAAAAGATGGAATTGTATATAAAAAAATCATCGAACTCATTGGGTAAAGTATTAAATTATTTACTTATTTATTTACAAAGACTTTTTTATTATTTCACTATATTATTCAGATTCATTCTTAGAAAAAGTTAAAATAAACGTCATTTTTCTGTACAGAGTTTGGAGAATCAACGAAGAAGAAGAAGACCAAAACAATCAAATTCTCATGTTCATAAAAGGTAACTGATACTCGCGTTTGCTTCAATTTTCTTTAATTGAAAATCATGAATCATTTTTGCAGAAGAGTATCCTGATTTCCTGTTCGAAAATGAAGAGTCGGAAACGAATAACAGCGAAATACAATTGGCGTCGCTGTTCCTGTTACGAGCCTCTCAGGAACCAGAATTTCAGAAGCCCATGAGTCTGAAGCTGCATCACGAGACTCAGCTAAAATTAAAAATGTTCCTGGAAACAGTCTTGCCTTATGGCAAACACGTAACCAACGAAGTTCTAGACATGGCGATATCCGAACTGGTGGACAACAATCCTTCGGTCCCGAACGAGACTCCGCAGCAACGTCCGCTCCGAGGTTTCTTCACGTCCCCAGCAGCGGTTTCCGCGCAGAAGCAGAGAATCGTGAACGACCGAGACCGGGAGATTCGTAAACTCAAGTCCGAACTGGAAACCGAGCGCTGCGAAAAGGCTTACGTTCAAGACGATCTAAAAATGCAGCAGGGCAAAGTACAAAATTTACAGGCAAAGTTGCAGCAGAAGAAGGAAGAGCTGAAAGTCCTGCGCGAGGAGCGAATGAAATTTTCCACGCCACAATCCTGCAAGAAGAACAGAAGCGACAATCAAGAGGAGTTTTACAAAAAAGAATTACAGAATCTCGAGAGTTACATCGCGCAGTTGCAGCAGAAGTTTGATAAGGTGGAGGAGGAGAAAGATAGCGCGCTTCAGCGGCTCTCGAAGATGATGATTAAGTTCCGAGCGTCGGCCGAAAAATGCGAGGATCTCTCGAGGTTTAACGACACGCTCGTGGCCCAGGTCGAAACCAAGGATAGGGAGATAGTGGATTTGCACATGCGAAACGAGGAAATGCGGCAGCACATAAAGGAGATGCAGAGCGGTTGCACCGAAGATCCAAGCTTCGACTGCGAGGAAGTGTCCTTGAAAAGCCGCGTCTCGACGTCTTTGAACAACAGCGAAGCCCTGAGCTCCGTCGTGGAAATTCAGCTACTGGAGACCAAGGAAGAATGCGAAAAACTGAAAAACAAGCTCGCCACCGTGGTCGAAAAAATAAAGGCGTCGGAAAAAAAGTCCAAGGACTTGAAGGCCCTGAATGCGAGCCTCTTGGAGCAGCTGGAACCGCTGAAAAACTTGCCAGAAATGCTAAAAGAAGCTAATGAGAAACTGAAAATCCGAGCTGACGAAGTAACCGATTTGGAGTCCCGGGTTTCGGTTTTAACAGAGGAAATTAATCATTCGCGGGAACAAATTGTCGTCAAGGATAAAGCGCTGCGAGATTTCGAGGAGAATGAGAAATCGTTGAACAACGAGTTGAACAAATTGACCGCGAGGTTGCGGATCTCGGAGGAGTCGTTGAAAGGGGAATGCGATAAAACGGAGAATTTGAAGGCCGCGGTTTCGACGCTTGAACAAGAGAACGTTATGCTGCTCGAAAGATTCAAAAATACAGAAGAGCAACTTTCGGGCAAGGAAAAGATGCTGTCTCAAGCTGAGGAAAACGAGAAATCCTTGAAGAACGAATCGAATAAGAAAACAGCGAGGATCGAAGTCCTCGAAGAATCCTTCCGAAAGGAACAGCTGAAATCCCAAGATCTGACTTCCGAACTTTCTTCTGTGGAGCGAGAGAGCGTGATTTTAGCGGAGAAACTGAAGGCCATGGAAAAACAGCTGGGTAGTGAACTCGAGGCTTCGAAAAAGGCCGAGGGGAAGATGAAACGTTTGAAGGGAAGATGTCGCGACCTCGAGGAGACTCTGAGCGCCGAGAAAAGCGCGTCGGATGATTTGAGATCGGAAACGATGAAACTGGAGAAAGAAAAGTTCAATTTGATGAAACATATGGGAATCGTGGAGCAAAAGTTAGGCGAAGAACTACTCTGCGCGAGAGAAAACATCGAACGGTTGGAGAAAAATGTCAACGAGTTTGAGATTTCATTGAAGGAAGAGCGAAATATTTCGGAAACGTTGGAAAAGGAGAACAAGGTTTTGCAGGGGCAGCTTGAAAACACGCAGAGTGAATTGAATTCTCAACTGTCTATTCTTTTACAGGAAAAGAACGCTTTGCTGAGCACCCTGGAGACGCTGAAACACGACTTGTTCGAGAAAGAATCTTGTATTGTAAAAGCCAAGGAAAAAGCTGTTGTTCTGAACGAGGAGATCGAGGAATTGAAAGCGCGATTGGTTTTGGAGAATGAAGCCCTGAACCTCGAGCGAGATAACGCGATTTCCCATGCAATTGGCCTGAAGCAAATACTCGTTGAAGGCTCTGAGTTGATGAAGGACGAAGTCATTAACCTTGAAATCACTGAAATCCCCGAACTATCTGAACTTTTGCGGAATCTGGTGTCTTCGTTGAAGTCACTGTTGGAATCCAAAGAATCTACCATCGAATTCATGAAAAACAAAGCCGAGGAAAACAACGGGACCATTGAACAATTGTCAAACGACCTTGAAAATTACGCAGAAAAGGAATCAAATCTTGGAAGCGAAATTGAGAAAATGATGGAAGAAATGAGGATTCGGGATCTGAAGATAATCGAGCTGGAAAAGTTCCGGGAGCTGAATAAATTTTTGGAGGAACAACTTTCCGAGTCCCAGGACAGTTGCGAACAATCGGCGATGAATTTGAAATTGAAGAGCGACACTTTGGATATTATTCAGGACAAACTCGAGACGCTCGACAGGGAAAAAATGGAATCCGAGTTGAGGATGAAGGATATTATTTCTGATTTGCGGAAGGCGCTGAAAGAAAAAGATCTCTGCTTGGACGAGTTAAGGAATGATTTTGAAGACGCGAAATCATCATTGAAGAATCTGGAAGGTGAAATCGAGAATGAAAAAGCCAAGATCGAGGAACTGAGAAACGCCTTGAAAACGTCTCAGGAACAGTGCGAAGATTTGACCGTTAAGAACTCGAAAGCAATGAAAACTTGTCTCAATTTGCAAGAGGTAATTGATTGATTTATTTATTTTATAACTCAAGACAACAATTACAATGCTATTTATATTTTAGGTAATCAAGGAATTGAATAACGAGGATCCCCAAGAAACTACATCGAACGAAGAAACCACCCAGGACGAAATTTTGGATCAGCTGGAAACTTTCGTGTTCGAAAGCGTGAAGGTCGCGAAAGGAGAAATCCAGGATTTGCTTGTCAAGTGTAAAGCCCTGGAAGAAAATCTGTCCAGCGAAAAGGAGATAACGAATAAGATCCAGGGTTTGAAGGAAGAAATCTGTGAATTGAAAAGCAAACTTGCGGAGTCCCAGGAACAATGCGAAGAATTGAACGTGAAGAAGTCGAAAGCAATGAAAACTTGTCTCAATATGCAAGAGGTAATTTATTTATTTATTTTGTAACTCAAGAACAACAATTGCAATGATATTTTTATTCCAGGTAATCAAGGAATTGAATCCCCAAAAAACGACATCAGACGAAGAAACTATCAAGGAAGACAATTTGGATCAGCTGGAAACTTTCGTGTTCGAAAGCGTGAAGGTCGCGAAAGACGGAATCCAGGATTTGCTCGTCAAGTGTAGAACCCTGGAAGAAAATCTGTCCAGCGAAAAGGAAACAACGAATAAGATCCAGGAAGAAAACTGTGAATTGAAAAGCAAACTCGTGGAATCCCAGGAACAATGCGAAGAATTGAGTGTGAAGAAGTCGAAAGCAATGAAAACTTGTCTCAATATGCAAGAGGTAATTTATTCATTTATTTTGTAACTCAAGAACAACAATGACAATGATATTTATATTCCAGGTAATCAAGGAATTGAATACCGAGGCTCCCCAAAAAATTGTATTAGACGAAGAAGTTGTCAAGGACAACAATTTGCATCAGTTGGAAACTTTCGTGTTCGAAAGTGTGAAGGTCGCGAGAGAAAAAAACCAGGACTTGCTTGCCAAATGTAGAACCCTGGAAGAAAATCTGTCCAGCGAAAAGGAAATAACGAATAAGATCCAGGAAGAAAACTGTGAATTGAAAAGCAAACTCGTGGAGTCCCAGGAACAATGCGAAGAATTGAGCGTGAAGAAGTCGAAAGCAATGAAAACTTGTCTCAAGTTGCAAGAGGTAATTTATTCATTTATTTTGTAACTCATGACAACAATTACAATGATATTTATATTTTAGGTAATCAAGGAATTGAATACCGAGGCTCCCCAAAAAACGACATCAGACGAAGAAACTATCAAGGAAGACAATTTGGATCAGCTGGAAACTTTCGTGTTCGAAAGCGTGAAGGTCGCGAAAGACGAAATCCAGAATTTGCTAGTCAAGTGTAGAACCTTGGAAGAAAATCTGTCCAGCGAAAAGGAGATAACGAATAAGATCCAGGATTTGAAGGAAGAAATCTGTGAATTGAAAAGCAAACTCGCGGAGTCCCAGGAACAATGCGAAGAATTGAGCGTGAAGAAGTCGAAAGCAATGAAAACTTGTCTCAATATGCAAGAGGTAATTCATTCATTCATTTTGTAACTCGAGACAACGATTACAATGATATTTATATTTTAGGTTATCAAAGAATTGAACACCAAGGCTTCCCAAAAAATTGCATCAGACGAAGAAACTATCAAGGACGACAATTTGAATCAGCTGGAAACTTTCGTGTTCGAAAGCGTGAAGGTCGCAAAAGACGAAATCCAGAATTTGCTTGTTAAGTGTAAAACCTTGGAAGAAAATCTTTTCAGAGGAAAGGAAATAACGAATAAGATCCAGGAAGAAATCTGTGAATTGAAAAGCAAACTCGTGGAGTCCCAGGAACAATGCGAAGAATTGAGCGTGAAGAACTCGAAAGCGATGAAAACGTGTTTCAATTTACATGAGGTAATTCATTTATATTTTTTGTAACTCAAGAACACAATTACAATGATATTTTTATTCCAGGTAATCAAGGAATTGAATATCGAGGCTCCTCAAAAAACTACATCAGACGAAGAAACTATCAAGGACGACGATTTGGATCAGCTGGAAACTGTTGTTTTCGAAAGCGTGAAAGTCGCGAAAGAAGAAATCCAAGATTTGCTTGTCAAGTGTAAAACCCTTGAAGAAAATCTTTCCAACGAAAAGGAGATAACGAATAAGATCCAGGATTTGAAAGAAGAAAACTGTGAATTGAAAAGCGAACTTGCGGTGTCCCAGGAACGATGCGAAGAGTTGTGCGCGAAGAACTTGAAAGCAATGAAAACTTGTCTCAATTTGCTCGAGGTAATTTATTTATTTATTTTGTAACTCAAGAACAACAATTGCAATGATATTTATATTCCAGGTAATCAAGGAATTGAATAACGAGGCTCCCCAAAAAACTACATCAGACGAAGAAACTATCAAGAACGGCAATTTGGATCAACTGGAAACTTTTGTGTTCGAAAGCGTGAAGGTCGCGAAAGAAGAAATCCAAAATTTGCTCGTCAAATGTAGAAACCTGGAAGAAAATCTTTCCAGCGAAAAGGAGATAACGAATAAGATCCAGGAAGACAACTGTGAATTGAAAAGCAAACTCGCGGAGTCCCAGGAACAATGCGAAGAATTGAGCGTGAAGAAGTACAAAGCAATGAAAACTTGTCTCAATTTGCAAGAGGTAATTCATTCATTTATTTTGTAACTCGAGACAACAATTACAATGATATTTATATTTTAGGTAATCAAGGAATTGAATACCGAGGCTCCCCAAAAAATTACATCAGACGAAGAAACTATCAAGGACGACAATTTGGATCAGCTGGAAACTTACGTTTTCGAAAGCGTAAAGGTCGCGAAAGAAGAAATCCAAAATTTGCTCGTCAAATGTAGAATCCTGGAAGAAAATCTCTCCAGCGAAAAGGAGATAACGAATAAGATTCAAGATTTGAAAGAAGAAAACCGTAAATTAAAAAGCGAACTGGAAAGTCTAGAAAAAAGAAACAAATCCCAAGAAGAGCTGATAAAGGACACGATAAAAAAGAAAGAACTATTCTACATGTTGCTGAAACTGGCGATGAAAGTTCGCGGCAACATCGACGAAGAACTGCAAGATGCCAAAAAAAGTGTGGCGGGAACTTGGGAAAAATATAAGAAAGAAATATCAGCGTATTGTAACTGCGACGAGGTCAAGATTTTACTCAGTAAAAAGGAGGAGTTTGAAAAAACGGTGTCTGATTTCCAGCAGGGTCACGTGGACAATGTGCGTTCCTTGATCGAGGCGATACTCCAAGCGATTTTGTGGACGGAGAAGAAATTGAGCGACACTTTTGAGAATTCAGAGCCTGCAACGCAGGAAGAATCCCTCGATTCTTTCTCCACAGAAGAGTCCCAGATCAACGCGGAAGTCGAGAAAAATAAACGAGCTTTGGAGAAAGTAACACTCGTCAAAGAAGATGTTCAACGTTTCCTTAAGCTCGCGGATTCCTTCGGCGAAGCTGTGAAGAACGGGGACATCAAACCGGTGCCGAGCAAAGAAGAAAAGTCGAAGGTCGAGGCGGAAAAGTTGGACAAAGAGCGGAATCATTTGAAGGAGAAGTTAGACAGTTTTCGACTGAGGAATGTCAAACTGGAGAAGAACATTGATGGTCTTAGGAACGAGATCAAGAAATTAAAGGACGATCAAGCAGTTAAAGTCGACTCCTCCGAGGTCGACAAATTGAAGGAACAAATCGAATTATTGGAAAAGGAAAAAGCGTCCTTGCAGACGGCGAAAGACGAGGACACGGAGAGAAAATCAGCGGAATTCGATATCCGTTTGAAGGAGGTTCACAACGAGTACGGAAAAAAACTCGAAGATTTGAAACAGAAAATGGTAAGGTCGAATTTTTCATTCGAAATTCAATGGTGGAGTACAAACACTTGTTTTTTTGCAGAAAACCGCGTTCAACGAGCAAGTGGCAAAGATGAAGGAGCATCAGGAAAAGGCTCTGCAAGAACGAATCCAGTCGATGCATAGTAAAATGGAACAGCAATGTCGCAAACACACGGACGAGATCACCAAGTACAAGAACCACGTGAGCGAGTTGAGCTCGAAATACTGGGACGTGGGAGAAAACCTGATCAGCGAGAGACAGCAAAAGGAAACCGCGTTGAATCAACTTCAAGATTTCAAGTCGAATCTTCGTGCGAAGAAAAGTGATAGCATGCAAATCGCCTCGATGTCGCAGAAAACTATGAGGTTGGCTTGAACACTTCCAAAAGTCCCAGAATTTTCGAATCGAGTCTAATTTGGAACCGTGATTTTTTCAGTTTGGATCGACGCAATTTCCTGGCCGATCGTGACTCGATTTCTTGCGGGGCAATGAAAATGCAGGAAACGATTATAGAGGAAACGACCTCCAGGAGGCACAGTGTCAGGAGCATCCAAGCCATGGGAAACCCGTTCAACGCCGAGGACGAGGAAGGAGAAATTTTCAATAACGTTTACTTGGGTGGGGAAACGTTTTTTTAAATTCATTTTGGCTTTTTATTTGTAATAATGTGTTTTTACTTGGCTTTTTGTAGCCGATATGAAGGAAGGTCGACAACGTTTCCCTGGCCCGGACCATGACAGACTTTCCATTTTGCAAATGAGGAATTCCCTGTGCAGACCTCATCTCAGATCTTCTTACGCGGTGGAAATGCAATGTCAGCCTGTGCTTTTCAACGAAGAGGACATAAAGGTTGGCCAATCGAAATAGTTGACCTTGTAAATATTAAATATTTGGTGTTTGAAAATTGAAAATGTTTGTAGAGCGGCGGAGGATCCGAGGACGTTTTTAACGACAGTTTGAGTCAGAGTTTACTTCCTGGGCAGAAACCGAGAATGAAAAAGGATAGAACGCAGGTAAAAATGTATTTTTAAAGAATCGCTTGAGGTTTGTTTTGTTTATGTGGGAATGTTTATTGTAGCCGTCATATAAAAAACCTGGACCTCCAACTCCGAGTAAAAATGGAGGAAGATTGTCACTGCAGGTGAAATATGCAAATTTTTGCCTCGCCGCCCAGTATTTTCGCTTTGCCGATTAAACGAATCGCGAAATGTAGATTTTTATTAAAAGCAATTTTTTCTTCCAGGGCAACGAACTAACAAGATCTCCGAATTCGAAAATTTTGAAAGAGAGAAACGGAGAAAGAAGGGTCACGATAACTCCGAAGCGACTGAAAGATTTCTTCAGCACGTCGAAAAGATCTGACGAGGTAAATTTTGGAAAAATGATCGTTGGGAGTTACTAAATATTCCAATTTATTAAATTATCTCGATACGAACTAGGAACTACATGAAAGTTTACAATGTACTTATGAATTACTGTACATTTAATCCGTTGCTTAAAAATCACGCGTTTGCGAACACTGTAAATGGAAAACTTGCAACTATCTTCAACTGCCTTGACTTTTGTCCAACTAAATCTTGAAAATAATTTTTTTTTTCAGAACAATACACCCAGGAGTCGCAGGCTCAGCATTTTCCGAAAACAGCGTTCCACAACAGACAAATGACGATACAAATAATCGCATGCAACTTGGTTCATTTAGCACAGCAAAGTAGACCAGCCAAGTACACAGAATCTCACGTTACAATTATTAATGCTCGAATCTCTAATGCTAATATGTAAAAAATGTAATAAATTTTATTGAACAAAAAGAATTTCAGTCTCTCGCGCAGATCTTGTAACCGTAGTAGGAAGATATATAATATATACGTACGATATCAATCTTGACATGACGGGATATGCTTTTTGAGAAAATACGAGTCAGGACGTCGCGCATTAATACTCTCGTTCATTCAGAATCGGATTCCTGAAACAGAGGAATGATTCTTTAAATCTCAATCATGTAAACTGCGATTACACTTGTACATCGATGCGAATAATCACCATGTACTGGCCCTGGACGTAACGACCGGAGTTTCTCGACGTCCTTCGAAGTTCTCTGGTCTCCGCGCTCTCTTGACTTCTTCGACTGAGAAAACATGAATTGCAATTAAAGTTAACTTCTAATTATTGCACATATTCGAAGTTGATAATGTTTAAATGCAAATTTGTGTGTACGATAAAATGCACCATGCACACTCACGGTTTCGACTGAATTTGTAAAGTTTTAAGCCTGCTATCAATGTCCTGCGCCGGGCTCGTCGATCTGTCGTCTAATACTGGCGCCGGAGAAGTTTCCGTCGTTTGCAAATCATTACTCTCGTAAAAATTGGCAGTCTTAAGACTTCGCTGTACAGATAATTTACTAATCGGCGATCTGAAAGAGAAAATGTAACATCGAAAATCCAAGGAATAAACGCTCGAAGCGACCTTATCAAGGAACGCGTAGACAGAAATATCGAGTTTCTCGTTCATGCAACATGAAAGGGA
This sequence comes from Zelostemma sp. ZL-2020, assembly GCA_022816865.1. Lineage (NCBI taxonomy): Eukaryota > Metazoa > Arthropoda > Insecta > Hymenoptera > Platygastridae > Zelostemma > Zelostemma sp. ZL-2020. Next base: position 13,973 of record JABFQM010000406.1, on the reverse strand, counting down.
AATGCAGTAAAATTATTGGGGGAAATGCGAAATTCAACTCACGGGTGTTTCTTCGGTCCACGCTTTTTCTTCTGCTTATTACTGAAATGAGATAAGGTTTCGTAGATGTTTATTTGGCGGTACGACGAATGGAAATTGCTCTTCTTTATTTTAAACAAAGTACACATTAATTCCTGTTTTTCGTAACGAATAAACAATTAAAATAACACGCAGAATGACACTTGCATCTAATACAAAAGAATCCCCAAATTACGAGAGTTTGGAAATGAAAACGTTCGACGTCAAATGCGAAAGAAAAAAGTCTGCGAGTAATAGAGAACGGCGTGTTATCGAGGAATTGGAAAAAGTCGGTATTTTCGCATTACTTTTCTTTTTCGGCGGTGAAAATGGACTTTGGTAAAGCGGATTTCAAAGGAATCGGCGAGGAGAATGAAGGACCTACTTGACATCTTCGTATGAAACATAACACAAAATTCGGTTATAAATATTTATTATCGTAATTACACATCGTTCTCTATGTACTATTCCATCATTTTTATGCAAAATAGAGTTGAGAGTTAAAATAATAGCGAATTTATAACAAAGTGCTTAATCCTATAATTATAATGTAAGATTATGCATCGCAAGTTTGTCTCGTCAAATCCTCTAAATATCTCCCCGATTTTTAGTCTCTTACAAAGTTTTAGAAACGCCTCTCTCAATATAGCGCTACTTTTATCTGGCATAACGTTCAGGTAGTCTGTAACAGCGTTCATCAAATGTTACTACTCATGCAATGACCTCGATCAAGCCGTTTTAACATCTAAAAAGCATTAAGAGTTTGTAAGTGTGCAGATCGTAGAACTTCCAAAGCGTATTTTAATTCGGTAACATCGCTTAGAAACTTAAAAATCTAGATTAAAATAGTAAAGAATAAGGAAAGACGAATAGGATTCGTTTGAAAATCTTTCTTTATAATCAACGATGATTCGACTTATCTCTACGTCATTCTCGTGTTCTGCATGCGGCATTTACGGATCATTTTTCCGTACAATGAAACATTTTCCGAAGACGCATGCAAACATCAATCTCGAGTTCTTTCTGCTTTCATTTATAAGACACTTAGGCTAACAAATACACTTAAAGTTTCTCGAGCAAAGCGAGCTTCATTTTACAGTCCATACTCTGATCTCACAGAAAACTTACCTAAGGAATTCGTGGTCCGAACCGTCATCAGCTTCTTCGACTTCTTCCTCTTCTACAAATCAAACCATACATTACTTTTCTCGAAGAACAGATTCATCTGAAAAAAGTTTACCTGCGAAATGATCCTTTTTGCGTCTCGTGTAAGCTCGTTTGCTCGTCACGGGAACTTGATCCGTTTCTCCATGAAGCAAACTGTTTCGGTACAAAAGCAAAGGCTGCCAATCTTCGCCTCTCGATGACGGCATTCCAGCTTGCAAATGTTTATCCAAGTAATCCAAACTAAAAAAAACATCAAAAGGTCATTTCCTAATTTCCCAAAACCAACATTTCGTAGCGAAACTTGACTCACACGACGCGTTTATCTTGCTTCAGAAGTTTGTTTGTAAACTCGGATAAGATCTCGAGATAAGACAGATTTGGTGGCGGACTCGTGGGATCCAACTCGACCCCATCAAACGATGTGATGGCGAACAAAATTCCAGCACGGTGCAAAGCCGTGATCGCCTCCCGATTTTTAATAGCGTCCAAGCCAAACGACAGAGCGAAGCGTTTCGCGAGTTCCTGAAATTAAAACGCAATGAGCAAGATTGAAATAGAAAAACAAACGAGCCGAAAGTCACCTTGATCGCGACAAATTCCTCGCTGTTTCTATTGACTTTGCCCTTGTCGTGAATGATCTCGTTGTACAGGGTGTTCAAACTCTGCTGCATGGTCAACGCGCAATTCTTCTTATTGATATCTCTGGCCTTGCCAAGAGTCGTTTTAATGATGTCCCCGTAATCGTTGTAATACTTGACGTAATGCTTGAAAACGTCCGCGGCCGCTTTTGTCGGGATCATGTTGTAGACGATGAGTTTGCAATAACTGGCAAGGAAGTTTCGCTTCTTGTGCAGCTCCTCGATCTTCGAATGCTCGTCGTGTTCGTCTGAAAGAAACCGTTCAAAATTACAACACTATAAAAAGTTCTTTTACAATTTTCTTGAAATGCACCATCTTCTTTCTCGAAGAAAACGTATTCCTGGATGAAACGATTTAGCATGGCCTGCATCGTTTGATCGGGCTCGTAAACCAGCTGGTGCAGCAGCGGATTCGCATGGGATGTCAGCTGGTTGCAAAAAACTACCAGAAGATCGCAAATGGTGTTGTACGCTTCCTCTTTCAAACCTCGTGGTACCGGCTGTAACGAACATTTTCTCTCGTTATCAACATGATTTTTCCTTTCAGATTTATAGGAATTATCATTACAGTTTCACTGTTTTCTCCCCCGACAAATGATTGCATGCAAGTCATGAAAGAATGCAAGTGTTGCTTCAGCTGCTTGCACTCGTCATCTCCTCTCGCACCGGCATCCGTAGCTTCCACCAGATGATTCTGGCCCCAAAGAATCGAAAAGTAGCAGGCGCTGATGCAGCACTTCACCGCGTCGTCCGGCAAGCACCTAAAAGCATTACAATTTTCATTGACCACATTCAAAATCTTATTGATAAAAGCGCACTTTGATGGATCTCTGGCAGCGTCTTCTATATCCTTAAACATCGAGTCCCAAATATTCCATGGATTCATGTTGTGGCAGCTGTAAAATATCGCCACTTTCCTCAGCGACTGCACGACGTTGAAAATCTCGTCCTCGTCTGGTTCCTCGTCTCCCTCTATCAAATTCCTGTACTCGTCTATGGCTTCTTTGTATCTATTCACGACCGAGTCGATGAGCGTCGAGCGAGCAATATCGCATCTACAAAAAATTCCAATATTTAGCCACGAAAATGATGACAAATATCGCCATAAAATTGTACCTTGTGAAAATGATGTGACCCTCGACGCACATGTACTCCAGGGTTTTCGCCGCGGTTTCCAGCACCTCGGTATTGTGCATTTTATCCACGACGGTATGAATCTTTTTAACCAGAGAATCCAAATTCTGCTCCTGCCTGGATTTCGTGTAAATGTCCAAGTCGAAGTACTGAGGTATAGCCAGCAAATTCGCCAGCTTTTCCGGATCCGCTCTGTACTTGTCCAAAAGCTGCGGCAGAGTTTGTATGAAATGCTCCGTGAGTCTTTGCTTGTCTTCCTGCACCTGCTTCATTTCCTTCACCGACAGGATTTTCCGTACTGGACCTCGTCCAACGGGAGCATCACCTGTTGACAAAGTTCCCAAAATTTTACGTCGAGGAAAAACGCAAACGTCGAAAGTCCCAGAAATACGAACCCGTAGCGGCTTGTTTAATGCAGCACACCATAATTTCGATCAGCGAAGTCTCCTTCTGATTATCAAGAACCTCTTCGTCTGGTCCTGGTTCCTCGAGCAACAAATCTGCCATGCACTCCCAATCTTTCATCATTTGATTAGTCTCGATGAGAGAATCTACCAAATAAGCTCCGTGTTCGTGCAACTCGGATTCTATGAAGAAGAGAACCAGATCCCGGATAAGCGGCGTGTTCGCTAGTCTTTTCTTTCCTCTTTTTGTCTTCACTCCAGACACAGCTTCTTCATCTTGAGTGAAAAGACGCTCGTTCAAAAACTCCCCAGCCGCCTGCGCAACTGCCCTATGCGACGAGTACACGAGCTCATAAACGTGCTCGCAATCTTTATCTGTCAAGATTTCTCGGTGGTGTTTTAAGATTGATATGACGAGTTTCACGGCCTGCACCGCTACGTCGTATTCCTTGTCCAAGGTCATTGCTACGATTCTGTCCTTGAATTTGTTGGTGAATAATTCGAGCTTGGTCTTCAGTTCCTCGGATGCGTAAAGCGGCTGGAGAGCCTGGAGACAACGGAGACGAACCTCGCCAACTTTGTCGTGCAGTGTCCAACCTGGAATATATATTTTGTTTTGTATTGTTCCATTGTTTTGTGAGATGTGAAAATGGAAAATGTACCGATGTATTTTAGGTAAGAATCATCGAGGAAGTTCTGGTGAAACTTTTTCATCCAAATGCCGATCTCCGCCATGCAAATGGCTCGGATTTCTGGAAGCGTATCGCGATATCTGTGAACAAACACGGACTTGAACATGTAGGTCAGCATGTTCTTGATCTCGTCCATGTTTTCCTCGAGCTCCTTGCGCTTCGCCATCAAGGATTCCAATCTGTCAGCTGCTCTTTTTTCCCGGGCTTTTTGTCTTTCGGATTCGTACTGTCTTTGAGTGTTGTCCAGATTTATGGAAACCGTCAGCGCAACATCGACGAGAGCGGTCATAAGTTTCATTGCTGAAATAGGAATTCGAGTAAGTTGATTTTGGAAAAATCGGGACAGTTTCAGAAAAGTTTACCAGCCAAAGTCGCTGTGTGCCTAAAAGCTCTGACTTGCGAGTCGGAAAGTCCTGTCAGAAGTGAGATGACATTGTCCATAAGGAACTGATCGTAAATTATGGAATACTGACACTGGCGAACAAGGATCTGAATAAACTCGCAGAAATTCGAGCGGAATTTCTTCCAAGCTTGTCCTGTCATTATCAACGGGTACTCTCCACTTTCCTAAAACAAATTCATCAATCAGCATCCAGATTATAAATCAATTTCCATTATTTCGCAATTATTACTTCGTCAAACTCCTCCGTCATTTTTCGGATTATTGCGACGTGCTCCATGGAAGCTTGCATTTCCGGAGTAATGCGTCCTTTACATCCGCTACTATTTATAAAAAACTGCATAAGCATCAGCAGCGCATTTTCTCTGTTGCTTTTGTACTTCTCGATCCAATCGTCCACAATTTTCTGCAATTAAAAGCAAACGTTTGTACAAAATTGCCAGTGAAAGAGAACTTCTATAGTATATTGCTTGTAAAAGTGTACAGTCAGTTCCAGCGTCCTGTTGTTTTTAATGACGTAATAGAGACTAGCTTCATCTTCCAAGGTTTGAGTTTGATAGACACGTTTGGCCCGACCGCGACCTCCGCCTCTTCCCCTCACGGGCTTGGATACAACAGGAGTGTCTATTTCCCTGTAGACTGGTTGCTGAACAGTCCCTCCTATTAAAACATACATTCATAATTATTTGTATCAGAAAAAGCAACAAGAGTCCTAAAACCCCGTACCGCGCAATCTCGCTCGGGTATTCCTCGTTATCCTCATGTTCGTCGGCGCCGCTGGAGTCGCTGGTTGCTCGAACTGAGGGTTTTCGAAGTTGTTTGATTGACCTTGGTAGTACTGCTGCACTGGTCCCGGCGAACTGTAATCCTCCGAAGAGTAATGTTCCGGGCTAAGGAGATCAACAATTAATATCTCGATATTGTGTTCGAATAAATCTAAAACCGGATAAATTACGTGGGATTTTGCGCAGGAGTCGGCGGCGCTTGATTGTAGGGAGTGTAAGGAATGTATGATTCCGGAGCATCGCCGCCAGAATTGTCGTTCATGGGCGTCATCGGGGTCATGGGCGCCTCGTACTCCGGAGGCACCGGATCGTCCATACGGATCCGTTTACCCCCTCTTCTGTGCATCATTTTGGTTTTTTATTTTCTCTATCTCAAATTCGACGTTCTGAAAAAAAAGAAAATGTTTTTCATTTTGTTTTTTGGAAATTGTTGCTATTTTTTTGGAAATTACACAATTTTTACTGGCACTTGTGAACTTTGGTTGTGTTTTTGGTAGATTTATAGTAAATTGCGGAAACAGCAAATTATTTCGTGAATTTGGGGCTCAATGTATGATATCGAGAGACCCAAAATTGTTTAATTCTCGATGTATTTTGTTTTAGAAATGAATCATTGCGCTCCTGATACCGATCAAATCGACCGATTCTATCATTTATCCATTAAAAATCGTTCAATTTGTTCAACGCAAACGTAAACACGAAAACGGAGGAAAACACTTCGTGTTTACATCGAGACTGACATTTTGCGCGAAAATATAAAATTCAACAGCGAAGCTTACCACGCGGGCGACATCCGGGAACAACAAAATTCATGAATATCGTCCTTTCCGCATGAAAAACAGCTACAAATCCACTATTTCACGAAAATTCAAACAACTTTCAGTCATTTTTCTCAACAGCACTCGATAGCGAATCGCGCATGCGCAATGGAGCCCAAGCTAGCGGGAAAAAAAAGGCGCGTTTTCACGAAAAGTTTCTGTCACAGCGTTGCAGATGGCAGCACGTGTCGTAATCGCATGTAAACATAACCATGCTGTGCACTTGCACGTGTTTTTTCTCCCAGCAGTAAAACAATTGTAAATAAATTGTTAAAATAAAGTTAATAGAAATGGTTACCTCTTTAAGTGAGCAGCTAAATCAGCTAAAAGTGCCGCAAAGCAGCCTTTTGCAAAAAGATAAGAGAAAACCGAGTTTATTATACGATCCCAAGGAAGCTGCGGAACTCGACAGAGAAACCGTTCTACAACTCGGTAAGCCGGTTACAAGCACAATCCCGTCAACGATTCCCGTTAATTTCCCCGAAAAAACACATTTTCAATCGAATTTCGAAAAATTGTCACTTCATTCGATGTCAAAAAATTTTCTGAATCGATGTTTTTTTCGCAGGGCAAAAAGGCTTGCAAGGATTGATAGCATTATGCGACATATTCAAAGAATTCGAAGTATCTCTCTTCGCGCTAAGCTCTTTGGATTTCGAACGCTCCGTCCGAAGTGCCAGGGAAAATGAAAAACTCGACGCGGTGATAGAAAAGTTCCTGATCCTGCTGTCACCTCATTTTTTGATGAGTTCTGCACACAAGGCGCTCGAGTGGCTGATTTACAGATTCCACATCCAACAGTACAACAAGGACCAGTTCCTACTGCTCATTCTGCCTTATCACGAGAGCAACATCTTCGTCAGGTTTATAATTGTCCTCCGCGAGACAATCGATACACTTCAAACATTTGTCTAATTCTTTTAACAATTTCAGGGCTCTTCAACTGGTCGACATTTCTTCGCCGAACGACAATTGGCACTGGCTTTCCCCGCTGCAAAAAGTCGGCGTTCCACTGGTGCTACACAGCTTAACAAAACAAATTTGCTCGGATAACGGACTCTTGAAGTTGATCTGCGAGCATGTAATAAATGCGACGAGAACGTACGGCTCGAGAGCCGAAAGTCTCGGCACTCTGTACGGCTTGTACATGCAGTCTCTGATTGGCTGGTTGAACCAATCTTCCTCCATCAACGAAATCCACGTAAATCACATTCTCTCGGCGATAACCGCGGGGCTTTCCAGTCCGATTTCAGGGTTCAGTTCGAGCACTTATATGATTCTATCAAAGCTCATGACGAGGATAAATTTGACGGACCAAAGCATGAACAGTTTGCTGCTGAAACTCGTGAAAAAGCCGAGCCTACGACAGGAAGCCATGTTTCTGTTTCTCTACCTCTACGAAAACCCTTACAACCGCGCCGAAGTCGTCTCCGAAAAACTGATCCTCAGAATCGCAAAGACCGACTGGTTCATAGGAATGCTGGTGCACATTAAGTCCTCCGGGATTCAGACGTCGAATTTCATATCTTTGTTTTTTAGAAACACCCTTCGCTTCGTCATCGAAAACTCCGGGAGTTCCGAAGAAAGCAAATTGGAGAAGGTCGAAAGCACGAAAAAAACTCTGACCGAGATCCTGCAGAAGGTGACGCTGAACGCGAAAGAAATCGACGCGATTCTTAATTTTGCTACCATAGAAGACCTAAACAAAGTTCCCAAGAACGTGAAAAACTTCCTCGTGGAACTGTTCGCACGATTGGAGAGAAAGTATCCTGAGAAATTCGACAACTATTTGAAAAAATTGATATGGTGTCCGGAAGGTCAAGTCATATCCGAAGACTCGAAGCGCGCTTTGAAGTTCCTGATGCACTGGCATTCCGGGGCGAGCAACACGGAAGTTTCCCTGGACATCATCAGCAAGTTACATCACTACAGCGCTGAGCAAAGAATCATGGCCTTGAAAATGGTGGCCAAAAAGCCGATAAGAATAAACGATAGTCTTCGAGAATCCATTATCAGCGCTCTTCTAGCTCGATTCGAAGACTCGGACTCGAACGTCGTCCACGCTTTGCTGAACATCCCGGTTGAGACCCTCAGCTCTTTCATCAAGGCCGACTTTCTCGTAGAGAAACTTCTGATCCTGCTCGCCGATTGCCACACGAAAACCCGCAAATTCCTGGCTTCGCCGGCCTTGAAAATCCTGCTCCAACTGCACGGCAAAAGCGACAACACCGCCGTTTTCCTCAGTGCTCTGCCCTACATTTTCCCATCTTCCAGCGAAGACACGAACACCGCGCTCCAGGTCCTGAGCTCCGAATTCGCCAAGCGTAACCCGTTCTTGAAAAAGGTCCAGGAAGAGGTGGAGCAGCAGAAGCTCGTGGACTCGGAAAGCATCTGTTCAATCGCGTTTCACAACATCCTGAAGCGGGAACTGCTTCCACCCACCGAAGAAATCATGTCTTCGATTCGAAATCAGATGGTCTTTGGCGATGCAGCTTCTTCGTTCTTCCACATGATGCTCCTGGGCTCCATCTGCCGCGTCCCAGTGGGCGAACTCTCAACGACCTTGGCCCTCGAAGCTATCGAGATCGTCGCTCTGATGCTGAAGAACAATCACCATGTTTTCCCGCTTTCAGGAACTTATCAACTCGACGGACAAAGAATCAAGGACGTTCTCCTCGAAACGGAATCCGGGTTTTTACCTCTCCAAGCTGTGACCAACGTTTTGGAGACGGTCCATCGTCGCATTTCCCCGAACCTCAACTCCAAGATCGACTTCGAAAACGACCCTGAACGCAGTCACCTCATTCTCAAACTTTTGGAAGTCTTCTTCTCTGGCCTCGAGAAACCCAAATGGCGCGAGCATTTTAAATCGTGTCTCACGGTTTTCTTCCGGAGGCACTTCCCTTCTTCCACCGACGAAATTCTTCGCTTCCTATCGCGTTTCTTTATAAAGCCGGTTAGCCAGCAAACGACCTTGCATTGTTTGCAGATGGCCTTGACCATGATCCGCCAGTTAGAGGCAAGGGCCGTCAAAAGTTCAGCCGGAGTAAAACTGAATCAGCTGAAGTTATTAATCCAGCGGATCTTGCAAGACAAAACTTTCCTTCCGAATCTGCTGGTCGCTTTGTCCTTGGAAAATCAGATGTGTCGAAAAACGGCTGTTGGGATTCTGGAGACGCTGGTCCAGATTTTGAAGACGCCCAACTTTTGTTTGGAAACTGGGGCATTATCGGCGTTGTTGTCGGAGCTCGCGGAGCGGCATGTGGAGATTTTTATAGACTCGGAGCAGCTGGCGTTGACGCTTTATATGCTGCTTTCTCCGGATCCCGATGTCAGTCATCAATTCGAGCCGGAGTTGAGGGGGCAATTGCAAGAAGCGAGAAAATGGATTTTTGGAATCTTCGGGGACGAAGAGACGCCGATTCATTTAAAGGCGCAGTTGTTGAAAATCTTGGTTCATGTGAATTCTCCGGAAATTGTGGAGCTGTTGACGCCGTTGGGTCGGGAGTTGACGGGGAAACATGAGAGGAAATTTGCTGGGAGCGCGTTGCTGGATATTGTTCTAAAATTCACGAGCGGAACGGTCGAAGCTTTGCTGGATGACGGGATTTGGGAGTTTTTCGTTTCTTGTATGATGGATACGAAGACGGAGATGGAGCAAGGGACATCGCAGCAGCTCCTTTGCGTTCTTGGTAAAAGTTTTGTGTATTTTCCGCGAAAAAAAATGTTATCTCTTGATTTTAACCGGGAAATGTGTGTATTTTCAGTGATGAAGCAGATCGACGCAACCTTCTTCTCCCGGCTCAGATCCGTGTCCCAGGCTCACCAAAAAAATCTCTTCTCGAAGCTCGTGGGGATCGCTACGGAATGTGAAATCGGCGCTGCGTCAACAGCTGCAACCCGGGTCATGCGGCGAATTCGCGTCGACGCGCGTCTCGTCGTAAACGAACTCAAGGCCGTTACCACCCCGGTGAAAGGCGAGACCAAAGCGCAATCGAAGGCTGGAACTTTCAACCCCGAGATCGTCAACAGTCTCGAATGGAAACGCGCCGTTACCCTTCTGGAATTCATCCAAGACGCAGACAACGTGGACAACGAGCAATTGCTGGTCCCAGTTTTATTAGACTTGCTCCGAATTTGCCTGAGCTTCGAGATACAAAGCCCGGTGGAATACGCGAACCAGCTAATTTTGTCAACGCTCCATCATTTATCATTGAACAAGGTCACGACCTTGATGGAAAAAGCGCACTTGCATATTGAAATCATTGGTAAAATAATAAAATTGATTTTAGTTTTTGAGTATGATTTCGTGAACTAATGAAATTCTTTTTCCAGCCAAATGCATGCGGATCTCGCACAATCCTCAGACGCATCATCACGCGCTTCTGCTCCTCGTGGAACTTTTCAAGGTCGCCGATATGCAGAGCGCTTTGCAACAGGTCATGCCGATTTTCACGTTCATGGGGAGCTCTGTTTTGCGACAGGACGACGCTTACTCGATTCAAATAATCTCGAAAACGATCGAGACCATCGTTCCCGTGGTCAACAAGGCGAACAACGAGAAACACGCTTGCGAAATTCTCAGGATTTTCGTCACTACCTTGCCCGATATCCCCGAGCACAGGAGAACGCCGCTTTTTGTAAAACTGTTGCAGCTCATGAGTAATCATCTGCACCTGTTTTATCTTTTGACCTTCGAAAGCCAAGTTTCGTCGCCGTCGCAGAGCCAGGAATCGACCTCGAAGAATCAAGCGCGACACCCGATCTCGGAAAGGCTCGAATTCGCCTTGCAAATGTCTCAGCAGTTCTCGCCTTGCAAGCTTTTGAAGACTTGCGCGCAGCTTCTTGAATTTTTCAAGGCATTACTGATCGCAAGTAATTGGATTTTTGTTTTAATTGAATTTGATTGGGCGAATACTGAATACTTTCTTAATTTTCAGCTACCGAGAGTACGGACAAGGAGCGTCGAAGGCAGAACTTCCTTTACAATTACGTGTTCGACCTTGTAAAATATAATCCGAAGGACACGAGGCACATGAAGTACGTGATCGTGCAGTTCCTCGTTGCCTTGCTTTCGTCCTCGGAATTCGTCAACCGGATCGCGGAGCTGAATTCGACGGAACTTGAAGAGACGCGTCTTCTCTACGAAGATTTGATTATTCGACTCGTTCTTTTGATTCAGAGCACCTCGAAAAGGGAGGAACTTTTGTCCCCGCAGCATCCGAGAAATCGGTACTGGAAAGCGATGCTGGCGTACCTTTACGATGTCCTGGATCGCGTGAATAATCTTTTACCGAACCGAATCTTCCTGGACACGGTGAAGGGTTTGCTCCTCAACCAGGAGGTTTTGGTGGTGCGCAGGAAAGTCCTGGAGTTGCTGAATGTCAGGCTGCAACAGAAAATGTTCTTGGAAGAAGATCAAAAGGACCTTCTGGACCTGATGGAGCCTTTGCTGACCGTCTTCGAAGCAAAGTACCTCGGTCAGGAAATGGAAATCATTCAGCAGACGACGCTGATGTCGCTGAAACTTCTGGCGAAGCTCCTGGCTTTGACGCACCAGGACGCGTTCATCCCGGTAATTCTTCTTTTTTTTAAATGGATCTTTGATTGCAATTTCTTCTTCTCATTTCTGATTATATTTTTAGATCCTCGAACTCACCACGGACATTTTGAAAACAAGGGATGGCCTGGTTTTGGCCAGCGCGAGTCTTTGCATCGCGGAACTCTGCAGTTCCTTGGGTCCCTACGCCGTACAATCCTTGAATAAATTCTTCCCGGCGATGCTTCTTTTATTAGACACTCACTGCAACGAGGAAATCCCTGATATCACCGCTATCAGCATCGTCAGTGCTCTTTTCAAAATCATCGAGTCTGTTGGGAATTTCATCTCCACCGATGATTTGGATCAGCTTCTCATCAAACTTTGTCGACTTAGCTCTATCTACACCGACACCGATAATGCTAAAGTACTGATTTGGAATTGAATAGATAATAAAGTTGTGCTTTGTTTAACGAATGATTCTTTTCAGATCGAGATAGTTTCGTCGCGGTTGAAGGCCATTTCCCAGAAATTGTCCAGCATCAAAGCCCTGCGAGTTTTGCTGCCTGCGATAGATCGGGTTTACGAAACTTTCCTGAAGAGTAAATCGGTCCGTTGCGTGGGACCTTTGATGAATATTTTGGCCGAGTCCTTCACCGACGTTTCCGCCAGCGATTTGAACCTGAAGGAACACGATCTTACAACGTTCTTCTTGCGCGTTCTCGATTTTAGGAAAGACGTTGGTCAAGCGACATCCGAAGGAGTGAAGTTGGAAGAAGTCGTCGCCGTGGAAGAAAGTACCAGCAAGGCTCTTGTTACTTTGGTCCTGAAAATGAGCGAAACTACGTTCCGACCATTCTTCTACAAATTATATGACTGGGCCGCGAGGAATCCTGACAATCATTACAGAAATATCACGTTTTACAGGTGAACGTCTAAGGAAATGTTTCTTGGATTCAGAGGATTAATCTTGTTTTTGGTTCCAGATTATCGGCGAACATCGCGGAATGTTTGAAATCTCTTTTCGTGCTTTTCGCCGGACACTTTTTGAAACACGCCGCGACTCTTTTAACGACTTGCAACGCGATAACGGGAAATGAGGAAGTCCCTGATTTGAGCGATTCGTATAAAATCGAGTTATCCGAGGCGATTTTACTGACTTTGACGAGAACTTTTAGTTACGACGCTCACGATTTCGTGAACCAAGAAAGGTTCGAGATTCTTATGACTCCATTGGTGGACCAGCTGGAAAATATTTTAGGAAGCAGGGAAGAATACGAGAGAAGAGCGCGGGAACTTATCGTTCCGTGCATCGCGGCATTCGCGGCTGCGATTTCTGATGATACTTTGCACAAGCAACTTGTTTATCATGTACTTTTGAAAACTAAACACGACAAAGTTTATGTTCGTACTGCGGCGCTCAATGCACTTGTAAGCAGAGTTTTTGTCCTTCGTCGTAGACAAATTTAGTGGCTTTTTTGTAACGCGTTTTTCGTTTTTTAGGTCGAGATTGTGCGGAAACTCGGGGAAGATTTCATGCCGCTTTTGCCGGAAACGATTCCGGTGCTGAGCGAGTTGCAAGAGGACGAGGATATGGAACAGTGCGTCCAAAACGCTATTTGGACGCTCCAGGAACTTTTGGGAGAGCCGCTCGAGAAATACTTGTAATTTTTGTAGAAATATTTTTAGTGAAAAATACCTATTCGTATATTTCTTAATAAAACTCGTTTTGTATTTCACAATGTTTCTTATAAAAACCTCTGTACAATTTATGAATCATTCAATTCCAGAGCGGAAACGATCCTGGATTTTTGTATAAAAGACAAGGAAAATGTATAATTGTACAATCACTTTTAATTCAAGAAAAATTATTCTCTGTAAGTAAAATAAGGCTGGAGTTGGTCGATGGTGGAGGGTGGAAGCCCGAGATCCTGGATGTAATCCATGAAAGTGGAGACGATCCGGTAAATGCTGCGCCGAAGCGTGGAGCGCAAACTCCCCAGGGTTTGCCTGACGAATTTCTCTTCGCTGAGAGGCTTCCGCAGCTGAACATTAACCCTCTGCAGCTTGTCCAAAGACTCCTTAGCGCTAAGCAAAGTTTCGATGATCGACGACAGGTCTTTCTGCACGATCCCGTAACGATCCTCTTCTATGGAAATCGCTGCCAACGAAGAAATCGCATCCGCTGCCCAGGCCACCGGCAGCCCGTTCATCAAAATATGCTGGACTTTGCTGTCCAGCTGTTCCCCAAAAACGTAATAAATAATGGGCTTCGAGAGCAGATAAGACACGACGTTTTGTTTCATAATTTTCAGGTAGTGCGGGATCGCTTGTTCCTG
>JABFQM010000405.1:0-36567 GCA_022816865.1 Zelostemma sp. ZL-2020 | reverse complement strand
GCTTGGGGAAACGAGGGCGCGTCGCGGAGGGACCAATTCCGAGGAGGAGAGAAAAGAAGCACGTCCGAGCGCGGACGTCGGAGAAAAATATAAAGGAGCTGGATTAGGTGGTTCTGGTTGGTTGCGAAGTCCGCGGGACCAAGCGAGACGACGAACGCCGGGAGAGAAAGAGAGGCATCGGACATGGTAGGGGATCCAAGGAACGTATTAATGGTACTGGAAATTGAAAACGCGCCCGCAGAACCGGAGTGGGCGTCCCTGTGGCCTCCTTCCTCTCTCGATTGTTTCCCCACGCTTAAATCTACGCTCGGATAAAATGGCGACTCGTACGCTTTTTCCCCTGGGATATATCGTTCCTCGATGTTGATTTATCTTGGAATTAGACGAAGCACGATGATTTAATGTAACGGAATTGGGTCGAGGGAGAAATTGACGATTCTTGTTAAAACTTGCGTTTCGGGGGACTCGCGTTTGAGTGGTATATAAAAATAACGTGGGTCGATACTTACTGTAAACGCAGTATGAAAGGGGAAATTCAATTGTTACTACCACGGAGATACAGTTTCACTAGATCAAAAAAATCTTGGCTAGAAAATGAAACAGCGAAAAATGCGAAACCCAATTAACCTAGCATTCCCGAGAGTTCACGCGCCTTTCACCTCTCGGCATTTAATTCGAAAAGTCTATCGTTTTTTCTCTCGTTTCTCCAATTTGCCCCCTTTCATTTCATCGCCGGATCAGGAAGAATAGACGCGTCGAAAATACATTTCTGCCGCGATCAATGAAGCCACGTCCACTTCTGAACATTGGCTTCGGCTCCGTAATCGAGATGATGGACGCCAAATGCCCGTGTATCAACATTCGCAACGAAGCTTTTAATTCAAAGCTGCGCCAGCGAGGCAAAACTTGCGATGACAAGGACGCCATTGTCGCAAATCGAATATTACATGCGTCGACGTTCGATAACGTTTTTATTGTCCCCGAAATAAAACCGTTAGAAATGTGACGAAACGCGCCGAATATCTACAGCCGATGATTCTTCAATACCCGTCAATATGTTTCTTCTTGCGCAATTGCGAAAGCGTGGCTTCGAAGATTCGTAACTTTTTCATTGGTCGCCATACCGTGGGACAAAAAAGAGCGGGTTTTGATGAAGAGATTTTTAGGCTGGTTTTTTAAGCTCGTTCGGAAAGTTTAATAGAATCGTAACGTTACGAAAGGCTTTTGAAACGTCGAGGAATGATGAACTTTGAAGGGTCTTCGATTTTTCAGCTTGTTTTTGGAGTTTATCGGGTCATCGCGATGCTTTTTTTGGGCGAACGTCGTCGGTTTATTTACGAATGCTCTTCGTGAAAAAGCCTTCAGCGACGCGGACTTAATTGCGCCTCGGCGGCGACTTGGCGGATTCCGTCCTTTTTAGGTGTATGATCCATGGAACTGGGGGGTGGCTAGGAGAAGAGCTCTTTAGATTTCGTATTCATAACCTTCGGGGCTCGAAATAACGCACCACTCGGCGACGATACATCATGCGAAGAGAAAGAAGGAGAGACGGGAACGGGCACGGGGGGATCAGTCAGCCAATGGTTGTATGGCCACTATCAGAATCTGGCTATGATTAATGATCCGAGTACAATGCTGTTTTCATTAAACTCATTTCAGTGTAGCCTGCGTGTACAGCCGCCATTGATGATCTGTGCGCGCGGAGAGAAGCGCGTCCACCCCTCGGTACTCTTCTCGAGCTCTGAGGGTCGTTTGATTATGACATCTCTATGATCGTCCTTTGCATTTTTCAATCAGACTACTTTGTACAGTTCTGAAGTTTCCCGGAAGAAAAATTTATGTATAATTTTCCATCGTATTGTATCTTTATGTCCAAGTTGAGGTAGAACTTCCGCAATCAGTGTTCAACGGGAAAAACTATTTCGATGTTAGGAACTATTTTTTAAACAATATTATAATGATATCTTCTGAAATGGCTCTCATTTATCGTAAAAACAAATTTCGGAGCAAAAATTATTAGTGGAAGACATTGTGGTAATGCAATAAAATTTTCTTCAGTTCTTTTTCTTAAAAAATAATTCATCATTGAGGAGTAATCAACTATTTTCAACATTTCCGACAGGTGAATTATTGTTTTCAATCCAATAACAAACACAAAGCAAAATCAGTTGAAAAATATACAGAATTTTTAAGGAACAAAGCTGGAAAAAAATGTATACTACCGTCACAATGTCCTTTGTTGATAATTTTTACTTGGTAATTTTTTTGCTGGACAAATGAGATTTATTTTAGTTGATACCTTTGAAAAATTGTTAAAAACATAGTTAATTACATTGATATAATTTTTCCTGTTTAACACTGATTTCTCATATCAACTGTGGAGTTTGTAGTGTTAATTCCGATCTTTCTGAAATTTGAATAATTATTGGTCATTTTATTTTATAGAAAATTTATAGAAGAAGAAATCATTATCGTCAATAAAAATTGCATTTCACGGGGCAATTTCGCCACGTCTTAAACTGAATTTTACAGTTCCAAGAAAACTATAACTTTCGAATATTTTTTTATAACTTCAAACTTGTATGACATGATGATTTTGATTAAATACGAGCGAAAAATTTTTATCTTTATGAAAAAAAGATCAGGTGTATTTGTTAGAACATATTCAACTAATTTTCAAATTTTAAGGGATTCATTTTTTAACAAGGTTGCCTCTTGAATTTCTATGCGGTTTCCCGATTTTTTGTGCGGCCCGAAAATGTGAGTTTTCTGTTAATGAGGCTTTATTACATAACAACAATGATTTTTCAAAACTTGAATCATCAATCGATGCATTCGTTGCCTGTCATTTTTAATTACAATATACATACTAATTTTGTATACAGCACTGACTTGAATATTGAAAAATAAATTTTAAATTAAATAATTAAAAACTGTTTGGTAGGTACTAAAAAAACGTGAATGAAAAATCATCAATTTATTCATTTATAAAACAAATGCCTAATTTAGAAAAAATTACCTCACTTTTCCCAGTTTTCCAGATCTTGATTAATTGCTGAAAAAAATATTGATTAAAGAAGCCGAATAAAATATAAAAAATGTTGTCAAATAATTACGGAAAGTGTTAATCAATTACAACACGTACAGCCGTCAGAGTTTTACATATTGCAGTTCGGAAAATATGTGAATAATAAATCTATGAAAATATAGTCAACTTTTTCTACCTCACAGAGTAATTAAACTTTAATTTCGTCTCGTAATTACGGCGAGTAAAGTCTTTTTTATTTCTTTTTGTAAAGAGAAAAGTCGGGGGCTGAAACTGTTCGTTTCGAAAAGTCAAAAGGCGACGTTGGGACCCTTGTTCCCTCAACAATGGAACAATCATCGCGTCGACAGGATCCTTTCAAGGCAATTCCGTTCCCTCGCCTTCTGCGCAAGCCACATTTCCTAATCCGCACTGTTAATTGGTCTGAACTACTGGATTCCTGTTGGTTCCTTGATAGACACTGATTAACGTCAATAGAAGTTTTTTAACAAGCTTTTCACGTGATCCTTTCAAAGGGAAAGGTGCGAAGAGACTCTCCGGGCGCGCATGTAAATTTTTCATTCTATCCTCGAGAATTTTTGAATCTCATGCTACTCTGTCATCTTAATAAGCGACTCGTAGGAGGCTCGTTATGGAACGAGAAAGGGCGAGATTCGAAATTCACGGGATATCATTTGTTAAAGTGTAGAAAGGGCATTTTAGAGCAAACGATGTTGTTATTTGGGGCATCGTCGTATTTGTTGCAATGTCATCGGTCCTTTCTTGCTCTTCGTGTAGGAGACCGTTTGAAAAATGTGTCGTACTTTGCGCGTGATGAAGAATTTCATTATTTCTTGGCTTGACAATGTTTCATGTCGATTCCAGAAGGACACGGAGGAACAGGAAAATACGAAAGAAGATGATCCATGGGCTGGACTTTCTTACACAATTGACTTGGAAACTGGTGAGACATTTTTTTCTTCCTTAACTTTGTTTAACCATTAACAATAAAAGATCAAATATTTTATTCCAAAATGTAATTTTTTTAAATTTGGATTTTTGAATTTTCTAACGTTTATGTGGTAGTCACAATTTCATAGAAATTGCGTTTCTCGTCATTCGTCAATTTTCAAATTTGTTGTAGTATAAACGAATGGAAATAATCATTGGAAGATCTTCTAATCCAGAGTTTATTTTCGTCCGTTAAGCTCACGAACAATGATCGATGACGGCGATGATTAATCCCCAACTAATAATATGGAAAACAAGTCGTCACTAAACTCATTTAAAAATCCTACTTTACATATCGCGGCGACTTTTTGCACCTCTAATTTTCTTGCCGGCGCGTTGAAAAAGGGCTCTTTTTAATCAGAAAAATGGCAAATGCGATAAAGCGACGTTTAGGCGTGTTCGCTGTATCTCGGAGTCCAAGAGTCACGCGAAGCTTTCACGAAGCTTATCGCGCGACTTTTCTACACGTAAGTATAGCCCCCGCGTGTTTCATTAAATCGCGCGAATCGGTCCCGAGGTGCACGTAGCCGGGGTGTGGCGCGAGGAACGCCCTCTCGCCAGTTTTGCTCTTTTGCTCTTTCTCTTCCCATGTCTCGATTCGATTGCCCTGCCCCAACTTTCCTCGTCCCTCTCCATTCCGCGGTTTAATTACTTTGCATCCAGCGCGTCAAACAAAAAACCATTCAGACCCGATCGTACGAGAAAACATGTATTTTATACCCGTTTATAAGCTCATAATTTATTCGTTTGTAATTGGATTTGAAATTGTGCATAATCTTCATTAGCTTTCTGATCGACTCGTTTGATTTTCACGTAAAGTTTTTGCGTGCTGAGTAATTGCAAACATGCTACAACGCTCCTCTCGCTAATGAACCTTCGAATCCTCATTTCTATGTTGATTAACTTTTTAATCTTGTACTCGAGTCGGGGAAAAAGTGTCATTTTTCAGTGTGCAAAAGAAAAAAGTATTCATTTTTACCCGAGTCGAAAAATTCCGGCTTAATCGAAGCTCATGATTACCTGGTTAATTGATTAATGAACGTTCCGGCGATGTTTTGTGGTCGTGATCGCGCAGGGAGCTGTAAAAATGCAACAGGACACGTCTCGAGATACGAACTTGCGACAGATCTTGGACAGATTAGATCGAAAAACAAGGTCGGCATGAAAGCGCCTCACGAGGCAATGGCCGTTTATACGAGCAAGAGCGCGGCACTCATTACGTGCTTATCGCGATCGAGAGATCGATCGATCGGCCCGGTTCTTGATTAATGGATCATTCTTACGACTGCGCGCCGATCGATTTCCTTGACTCATTTTCGTGCCTTTCTTTTATCCATAACCGAGATTGACGTCGAAAACGTAAATGAACAATAATGGCCGCGAAAGAATGCACCTCGTGAATAAATAATTAATGGCCTCTCTGTGACGACGAAGAAAATTGCGCTGTTCCGAGTGGATAATTATTTTTTTCCTTGCTTTTCGAACCGAATTTTGGGAAGCGAAGAGCCGGGGACGGAAAGTCGGGGCACAAAGCGTAACGGATTACACGGCGAGTGTGCTGCAGCAAAAATCTCTCGATCAGGGAACGAATTATCATACAAGGAACTCGTTCCACCTGTGCCTTATCGCTCCCGATCGACGTTCTGGCTCGAATTAAGCCTGATACGGAATTTCGTGCGCGCGAAGGTGATACTTTTTAATGACCGAATACAGATTAATCGAGAGATAAGGGAAACTAATGCATGAACAAATTGTCGGCGAGCGAATTAGCGGGATCAGCAGGAAATGAGCTTCGCGCGATTCGTATTACGCATTTTCTCACAGCCGTCAGTGTACGTCCCGGCGCGACGACGCTAATTCAGATGTTTTTTCAGATGATTCTGAATTTCCAGAATCGAAGGCTGAAAAGGAAGATTGACGTTTTTCAAAATGGTCATTTGGGGTGAAAATTAGGATGTCAATGGAGGGTTCGGAGGGTAAAAGAGGGAGCGAATGCTGAAGGAATTAAGGGACGCATGCGTGGCCATTAAGTGGGACATCTGCCACGTGCGCAGGCGGCGCGCGTTATACGGGATATGCGTATGCGTGCGTGGCATCCTCGCGGAAAGGAAAACCCGAAGAATGGCCGTGTCCGCCATGCGCAATTGCATAAAAATGCGCATCCCTCGCTACGCGATAGAAAACGTTTTAAGTTTACATCGAAACGGTTTCACCTTATCTGCGTGCGTTGCGAAATGCGACTTAATCTTCGCGAGTTTCACTCCGTTTTCCCGCATCATCCGTGGCGATTGCGATTATTCTAATTTTCTTTGTCACGCGAGTCATCGAGGGACAAAATTCTTCTCAAAGGAGGATTCGCTGGCTTTAATTCACGCCCAATGTCGTATTAATTTCCGCCTCGATTGGTCACGGAGGATTTTCAGGAGGGGAGAGACATGATATCCGTGTTTCAAATTGCGGCAACAGCCGTGACCAATTCTGCGTATGGCCTTTGATGTGATAATGCCCACCCTTTGTTTTTTAACAATTATACTCGTAGGGGAGAGTTCTGTGGGTTGGAAAACCTTTTTTTAGATCGTAGAAACTCTAATTTTTAGGAAAATATAGTTTGAGACGTTGAAATATTTGGACTTTTGCTTTAGCTACAAAATTAATTGATGAAAACGTAAGCGAAAATTGTTGTTTTGTAAATATTTTATAATAATCTATGTCGAATTATTCTTTTAATGCTTGACTGTTTGACGAATTAAATAAATAAAAGAGTTGGGATATTTTTAATATTCAATACCAAATCAATCTTATTTTGTTTGAATCAATTTTTTGTATTATAATCTAGTGAAAAAATCGTCTTTTTCAGCACTTTATTGTTAATTTTTACTTTGTTCATTTTAATTATCTTAATTGTTTTCTCTTTTGTCATTAAATTAATTCAAGAAAACTGAAAGATCCTGTTTCAGTATAAAATTGACAAAGAACTAAAAGTCATTTATAAATAAAAGAATGTGATTCAAATAAGAAACATTTACCAACTTCAAAGTCACACAATATTTCTTTTTCCCGAAATTATTATTTAGATTTCTGCTTGTATTTCGCAATGACATTTTTGCGTCGTGGAATTCAAATTCAATCAAGAATCGGATCAAAATTAGCATTAGGAAAATAACATTCAAAATAACTCCGTGCTAATGATGCATTCTTCGGAGTATCGTTTTCTCGTATCTCCTGATTTTTACGTCGCAGCGACGGTTTACACCTCTAATGCAAATGTGCTGAGCGCAGCCTACAGAGGAGTGACATTCGAATACAATCAGAAAGTTACACCGTAATCGATGCTGAATATTTAATCGACATTCGTTACAAAACACGTCATTCCGTTTTGTCGTGAGCAGCCGTGGCAGAGGAAGTGTCACTTGTAAAAATTCGGGTCAATGTAGCAAACACCGACGAGTAAAACATCGAAAGGATGTGGCATGAAGAAATACTTCCTTTGCTGCTTATTGAATCGTGAAACGTAGGCAAATATTATTTTCTCACATAGCGAGGAATACGATTTTACAATGAAAAAGCTTCGGCTCGACGAGACATTTTTGGAATCTCGATCCGAAGATTCACACGCTTCTCTTTTCATTTGATCTTTTTAATCGGAACGATCGGAATTGGTTCTCGTCTCGTAGGAAGCAATCAATATTTTGAGCCGCGCGTGTTCCGCCATGTTAGCTTGTACAGTCAAGCAGAAAGCCCTCGGGGGTTGGGCCGCCGGGGGCAGCTGCACGACTGTTCCTGCTCGCGGTATTACGGAAACACTCGGGGGCATGACTTGCTACAACCACCCCTGTGTTACAGAGGCACGCACCATTACTCATATCGTGCCTTGTTCCGCGCTACGAGGTCAGGCGCGACTCTCTGGCACCGGGATTACGAAAAGCTTCCACGTGGGGTGTGACTCCTTCAGGAAGTACAAGCGAAGATCGAGGGGATGCCACTGGTCTCCCTATACTTCGCCCTAATATTACATCTTCTGGAGAATCTAGAAATTATTCGGAAAAAGAGGCAAAAAAGATGGAAGAAAACGCAAATGGCATGGAATATAAATGGAATCTCTGCACGTGGAGCCGAGGAAGGACGATTTTGTCGAAGCGGCGTCGATGATTCGTGGAAAAATTGTATAAATTTACTGGCGAATAATTACGATTCAACGTCTTCCAAGAAGAATGATTCAATTTTGCGCATCGAATTGCCGGGATTTCATGTTCGTCTGGTTGTATTCCGACTTTTTTTCACAGCTCGAATTCGCCTTTGGAACGTTTGATCCAGGATCAAGGCGCTTTTGATGTAATCCATTTGTAGGATATTATTTTAGGCAAAAGGACAATCAATCATACGCGGCGAGAATGGTGCCTTGAAATCTTTTGACAATTGTAATCCACGTCCAAGACGGCACCCGGAGACGTTTCAATCCTCGTCGCTGGATTAAAACATTCATACGCGCGTTTCTACAAGAGGATGAGAGCGACGGACGAAAGTTAAAAATGACGATGAAAAATTACGTCAACCGGCTATTTTCGCCTTTTGATTCTTGACTTTGACGCCATTGTTGCAATCACAAGGGCCTACACCAATTCCAGACCCGGAGGTTTTAGCGACTCATCCTGGCCCTTGAAGGAAAAGATATTTACGTGTGCAGCGCTACAGATTTACACGGAAAAATTCCAGTAAAATTTACCAGAGATCGAGTAAATGTTATAGCAAATAGGCGGCGACATATTTTTTTACGTATTTTGTTTTGCTGACAATTTTATGATTTCGATGAGAGGTCGTAAATTTTGAACAACTAAAAGTTAGGATTTCAATAATTTTTATTGAATTTCGTGGTTTACAATTATTTTTTTACCAAAGTCCTGTGTTTGATTTATTTATGTTATTATTAATCCAAATTTTATGTTGAATTTTACATAATTTGGGTATTAATAGTCAATGGAAGTACAAACGGTGTTTTTTTGATTGGAAATCAGCTTTCAACCTATAAATTATGTAAAATTCAACATAGAATTTGAGAGTATCATGTGTATTCAACACAACATTTTTAACTGTGTATTTTGAAGGTGTAATTAATCCTCAATATGAGAATTTTTAGTTAGGATTTTGAGAAACAAATTTTATAGACTGCGCTCAGAAAAGTTTAGTTGGCATGAGGAAATTTTTGTTAGCTCAGCAAAATGTTTTGTAGAATTGGGATTGACAAAACCTTTCGTCAGTCTAACAAAATCAGGCTGAGTGTGAAAAAATAAAATTGTAGTGTATTGAAAATATAAACAAACGAAGAAATAAAATGAAACGATACTTAAAACTCATTTTCACGACAATATCAACTGTTTGAAATCATACTTCACGATTTCCATGATAACTGGAACGATTGAAATCGTGAAAGTTACAAAATCACACGTTCTCGGACTGGACTTCACGATATCGTTTTCTGAGTGATGAAAACCGTAATGGTCTGATAAAATTTATCTGATCTTTCGGTAAATTTTACTACAACTTTTGTCTCGGTGCCGTAAAATGAAAAACATTGTTAAAAATGCACCAATTCTTGACTAAAGAGATTCGTGGCAGTGTCAGAAAAGAATGTTTCAAATCCGAATCAAAAATTCCAAAAGAACACAGAGCTTAGTATTGAATAATCAGGGAATCCTTTGCAACGTGACTCTACCTTTTGAACGAGGCTCATATTGGTTTAGGATAGATATGTATCAGGTTAAACTGGTACAGGTCGACCTGTCACCTGAAGCACCATTAGCCCTTTTTACACGCCCTTTCTTGTCTGCCTCCGATCCGTCATTATTGCGTCGTCTGCGTTTCGCGTGAGTTCAGTCAAGATTAGAGAAAACAAAGCAAAAATGCGACGGAAAATATCTCGACAAATGTCGCTTCTGCATCGGTTAAAACCACTTAAAATTGTTCGAATTTTTCACACGTTTCGTATGCAAACCAATTCTCGCGTCGGCATAATTTATTCAGCAGTAACAAGAGCACTCAAAAACCTGAAAATAAACAATAAAGCGGGCCTTGTTTTTCTTCGGGTAAACAAGAGGGTCAGGTGCAAAGTTAAAAAATTTTTTAATGAAAGCTGCACCTGCAAAACGAGAAAGGCCTTTCGAGAATTTAAGAAGGATGTGATTACTCGAGTCCAAGAAACTTCAGCCGAGTGCTCTCGTAGAAAAACAAGAGAAAGACGTGTAAACAAAAAACGGGATTCAATGTTGCCCCGAACAATGGTGAAAAATCTGCGGACCGGAATCGGGGTCAGGGTGTTAACGACATACCGTTTTTGGAATTCAGTGTCATGCTCTGCCCAAAGACCTTACGCATCACAACTTGCAATACGCGCGACGAGGGAAACAGGTTTCATCCGATGCAAGCTTGCAATTTTGGGCACATTCAGTCAATCTTGCAGGTGCATTCCGTTTGGATCACCGAAAACCTAGTCCAAGACTCAGCGATTTTATGTCTTTAAAGGTCTGCCAGTGCAAGAATTCGAAAGCAGCTCTCGTCAGCGAACGTTTCCGCGATACTTCCATCTACGATAGAACTCCCCAGCGCCCTATGCTTGACCTTTCGCCAGCGTTTCGCGAGCTTGTCCAATAAACCTTCCAGCTTATTACGTGCGAGGTTGGAGGAGCAATAAAGTCCCGTTTACGACGTTCTACTGTCGATTCTTAGTGTTGCATTGCTCGGAGCTTGTAAGTTATGTGCCCTGCTAGTTTGCTCAAGGAGTACAACAAACCGGAAGATGGAAGATGGAGCGTCGTGCAAACTGAACCTAAGAAAATATTGACGCGCGCTATAATATGATGTAACGAAGACAAATAAATAGCGAGAGGCTCAAGGGACCGCAATTATCGCTGGTATAATGAACAGAAAGTGTTTGGGCCCGAAGTTTTCGGTGGCGAGGTCATTGCCAGAAAAATCCACCCTCTAAGCATGACTTGACTACCGAAGCTTATGTCGACAACCTGGTGACTGGAAAGTGCAAGCGAGCCAAACCCGAAGAGCGTAAGTCATACTATGAGGTGGCAACAATATTCATTGACGGCCGCAGTGACTTGCACCGAAAATTGCTCGGGTCTTTGACCCAATTCGCAAGGCTAAAATTGGAACCGATGAGTAGAGACAAATTTTTTTGTTCCGCATGATAGAACAAAGAAGTCTTTGACTCCAGATTGAACAAGCTCGCGTCGCGTTCTAAGGTCCAACTAATATTCAGGAATAACAGGACTACGAGTCGATGAACCAGCACGATTTCGCTGACTGTTTGTTTGAACAGCGAAAAATTGTTAAGTCTTCGCTGTAACGGTACGCGGTTTGATGAATTCCCAATTTAAAATCTGATTTCTGGTACTCTGAATTTTCTCTGGTAGTAACTCTGGCTATTGAAAAAAATAGAAGGGTGGCGGCGTTGCAGATCGGTCAAGACAATACGGGAAAAGCACAAGTTCATGCGACTGCTATTATTTATCATGTATGTAGCGCTGGGTGTCCCGTGTACTTCGCAGCGACGCTCGCTGAAGATCAAGCGCATTGTTACGATACAGTTTCGTCTGTGGTTGTATTTACCCCGGACTGGAATGATTTGCACATATCGTTTAATCAATCAGTTCCTCGACGACAGCGTATACCTACCGTTAGCGTCTTATCTTTCACCCCGCGATTCGAACTCTTGACTTTGACAAAGTTCATCCACGGCATCCGACATGTCTCAATCAGACAATCGTCAATCTTGCCGTTGTCGAAATGTCCTATGCAGTTTTTAGCGAACTCTAATCGATGAAATCAGGACTGGAAGTTGATGGGAAAATGTGTCATCCTTTTTTGTATTGGAAAAAAAAGAAAACCGATATTCATAACTGCATTTTGACGTTTGATTAATTATTCTTGAACCATCTTCTGCCCACACGAAACGAAAGTATGGGAAAATGGATTTTTTATACGCTTCCAATTCGGTCGTTCAATTAATGAGTGATATTACCTTAGGCGAAGAAAGAAGTTGTTACCAAATATTATAATTCGAATCGAGTATCGTTGACCTTTGTGTAGAAATTGTAGATACAGGACCACGATGGGCCCGTGGTATTTCGAATCGAACCGGAACAAGAGTGAGAAGACAAGAATAAAAGACTCCGAGATAAATGACTTTGAAAGGATTTAGATGCTATCTCGATAACAGTGTTATACAATCTTTTTTTTTGGAATCATTTTGAAGTCGTTTGATAATTGCCGATGCTGGAAAGTTCAATTTCCTTTCGACCATTCACAGATTCCACGAATCGTCAAACTCGAAGACCCAGCTCATTGTTTGCAATGTGATTCGAATCCATTTCCCGACGTTAATTGCTTCTTCGATGTTCTTGGCCTGAATTTCCGTCCGTGTTACTGGAATGCAGATTTTCTTATTGTTCTTCGCTGGAATTCAAAGCGAATGCGGTAACGCCAGAAAAAGCAAGAAAAAATTCATAATTGGGGTTGGTCTTTGAGTACGTAATTTCGTGGGATTTTGGTCTAGAAAATAAGATGAAATTTTTGTAAGATTGCATCCCTGGTCGACCTAACGTCGAGCGATCAGGCTTTGGTACGCTCCCTGCTCAGTGGGGAGTCTGGAGAATGGCATTATGGGAAGACCTTCCCTCTCCTTTTCCCCGGCGAGTATTGTCTGGCAGCCATATTGGAATAGCAGCCAACCCCGACGTGATTGGTCCGTTTTTTAACAGTCGGCCCGTTGCCTGGTACAATACCTTGGAAAGTCGTGGTTAGGCAATCCCCTGCTCCACGATACTCTATCAGTCGACTCCATACTGCGCTCCTGTCAAAGTCATCCCGCGCTGCCAAGTGTTGTGATCCTCGGCGAGATTCAGTGCCCGATTATCTTGAAAGCCGAGGATGTCACGCCAAGATTCATCTTGACTTCGTTCGCTCGCGCGAACTCGCAATTTTGCAAATTGGATCTAACCTCGCGTCCCTCATCGTCGCGAAAAATCCTGCACGACAGAATGAAGCGCTCCATTTGGAAATTCGTTCTCCTCGACGACCATCGCGGGCATTTCTGCGGGGACTCGAAGCGATTTAAGGCGTGATCTTTCGGGCTCTGATGTAATTCGGTTCTCCGATTCGGTCCGGATCGTAAGTCTATTAAAGTGATACTCGGTTTGACTGGAAAAAAAAACTGTGCTGTGTTATTCGTGCCGGTTTTGTCTATTGGATTACTTGTTCTCTGTGGATTTCGTGTGTTAAGGTACGTTGATGAATTGGAAGGGATTTGAATACATGTGCTTTTTCAAAATCATTACGAAATCACTATAATCTGAAAAACTTCCGAATCCTTGAGTTTTTTGTTGATAAAGAATGTTTTTTTGTATAAGAAGTCGATGTGTTACGAAAAAATGGCAATCGTTGTTAATCGGGAAAGCTTGTTCGGTGACATTAAGTGACACTTTGTCCGTTCGGTAAAATGAGATGTCTGGTTTGTTCAGAGGGACAATTCCACCCTTTTCCGGGGGTGGCAAATAAGATTGGCTGCGTTACATTTGTCACGCAGGTAAAGGACATTGTCGATACTCGGATCGAGTCGAGCATTCATTTTTTTTTCTCTTCTCCACGAACTCGAAACTTCCGCGCGCGCGGCTACGAGCTTTTCGAAAAGGCCGGGGGAATTTTGTCGAGTAATGCTCCGAGAATTACGATCGGGAAGCATCGAACGAATGCATTTCGATGGCGAAAAATATATGAGAAATGATCTGTCGGCGTGGAAATAGGCTGCCGAGTTCAAAGACTCGCCGTGAACAAGAATTGAATAGGGCGCTCATGCTTCGCTTCGATTTCGGGAATTCGTGTGTCCGTGGAAATGAGAGGATATCTGAAAAAATTACGAAAATTTTTCGAAAAATGCCTTCCCAAATGCTTACAATTCAAGGCGCTGCAATTTTCAAGAGTGTGACGTTCTTTTTCCGCATCGAAAATGTCAGAATCGGTGATCTTACTCATCTTTTCGAGCAGTTGATAAATAATTTTCGAACTGCAAAGAAAAGAAATTGACGAGACACAAAAGGCACTTTATCTTTCGGCCAAAACAACATCGCTAATAAAAAGACACTTTTTTCCCACGACACACTTTCGTCCTCTGTCTAGTTTCTCGCCCAAGAATTGTTTTTTTAACACTGGATTACCACTTATTAAAGTCCGGTATAAGTGGACGCCTTGTCAGAGCGCAGAAGAAGGTGGTTGGAGCAAATTACAGGCGGCCATTATCTTTCGGGCTTACATTTGGACCAGACAATGGCCGCCGCTGCTCGTTAATGTAATAGGCATTGAAGAGGCGAGAGAGCTCACCTTCCTATCTCAAAGTTAACCGCGAGATGAGAATCTTCTTCGTCCTGTAGCGCCATTACAGGTGGAGCCGGAGAACCTGTCTCTCCAGCAGCAGAAACTCCTGAGAATTCTTATTTTATGAGATTATTATCTCTAATAACATCCCCTGTCCGCAAAGAAAAGGTTTTCGTCTTAAAAGGAATTTTGAGGCGCCTCTAAATGGACGTCATGGCTTCTTCGACTCTGCGACCGAGCTCTCGGTGTTACGATCGAGACATCCAGCTTTGTTTATTTTTCTGAAGGCCTTTCTCTGAGCACACAGACTTTTCGGCCACAAATGACGCGTTGACACAAATGACGCGGCCCCACTCGAAGAAGCCACCGGATAATTAATATCCGCGACAAAACGTCGATCCACAGGAACATTCTTTCGAAACAGGAATTTCCACTCCTAGTTTTGCGGGCCGGAAAGGACGATTCGAGGCTTTTAAAAGGTTTTTACAGTTATTTCCGTTCACGAGGTTTTCTGAAACAACGTAATCTTCTCGTTTCATCACTGATCAAACGGTCAACTTTTACCTACGAGGAAGCTCTTATCTCCACGAATCTTGGAAATCTTATCGCGTAGAGCTGTGGCAATTTCAGAACGCGCAAACGTCAGAACGACATTTGGAGTTGAAAGGGCGCTTCGTCCGCGGAAGAAGGAGAGCTTATATCGATCCCGGGATTGGCCAAAGGGCGGGCACTTCGCGCGAGTCCCGAGTTCGCAGGTGGATCCGTCTCCGACGGCACCTTTTGCCCCCTCAATTAGTCGCGTCGTTTCCTCCTCTTCGTCCTTGCTTTTCGAAATTTAACCTGTCGGATCGCACTTCCAAACGAGTGGAACCATCTTTGATGTCTTCGACGCGGGGATTAGAAAAGTGCCTTTTTTCGCGTTCGAAATGATGGAAACGAGTCGCAGAAGTGTTCGTGGATGACTGACAATAATGTCCTTTGCGGGGAACGTGAAATAGGCGTGGTGGCTTCGGGAAGAGCCACGTCAATCAGGTATTAATTACGCGAAATGCAGCTCTCGCTGCCTCAGAAGTCATTGCTGCGAGTCTCCGGTATCTCTTTCATTGATCGCATTACTCGCGGCTCGATCTTTTAAATGGTAATATTTCAGAGTGAAGTTTTTTTCGTCTCGGGATACCGGACAGTGACTGTTCCTGCGTCCCGCTCCGGGCATGTAATTTCAACGGTGTTGACATTTTAAAGCGATGTTAGGCGTTCGGGATCTTGACACTATCGCCGATCATCTGGATCTCGCGATGGCTCTTCATCGGTAAAATGTTGTAGCGATAAAAATGTGTTTCCCATTACGCGAATTCATGTACAACAGGCCAGGTTCTTTGACTTTGAATGATGATCCTCCGATAGGCCGTTAAAAATTTTCAAAACGGAAAGTCGGAGATGCGATTAAAGAATTTTATGGAGCTCAATCGAAGCCGATAACTTCTTCTCTTTCGTTTACCTGCTACGCAAAGTTTCCTTTATTTTATCGTTGTCGAATCGTTCGTTTTATCCGAGTTTTTATATTTTTATAGGTTCAATAGGTGAAAGACAAACAGATATTATCGAATTATTTGCTCCGTAAGTTACACGATTATTTTCGTGAAACTATCTTTAAAAAAATATTTGCCGTTGACGAATGACGATAAAACAATCGATAAACACAGTGAATAAATTTCAGTTCGAAACAGGAACTGCAAATTTCGCAAAGTAATTTACGACCCGACTTCAGATTTCCTGGTGTGGAGAAA
Source organism: Zelostemma sp. ZL-2020 (assembly GCA_022816865.1). Classification (NCBI taxonomy): domain Eukaryota; kingdom Metazoa; phylum Arthropoda; class Insecta; order Hymenoptera; family Platygastridae; genus Zelostemma; species Zelostemma sp. ZL-2020. Next base: position 20,370 of record JABFQM010000405.1, on the reverse strand, counting down.
AGCAAGCTTTGTTTACGAAGCTGAAAATCCTTTATTATGATTCATCGACACGAAATTGACGTTCATGATCATTTTCTCAGGCGAGTACATATTGTCGAGCGGCGGCAGTCAGAACGGAAGTGGAACTAACTCCATCGACAGTGGCGACCAACTCTTGAGCGAGACAACATTGGACTTGAATGATCCCGACTTGGCTGGTCTCGCCGATGACTCTTTGGAACTCGACGACACTCTTGGCCTCGAAAATGACTTCACCTCGGATCTTCTTGACTCTGGCCTTTTAGGAAGCGAAGATCTTTTGAGCAACGACTCACTGGGTTTACCCGCCGGATTCAGTCTCGAGGAGGCTTTGCAACTCGTCGGTCTAGATGAGCCACAACAAGACGTAAGTTGCATTTTAAAAAGAACTCAACTTTTATTAGTCAAGCCTAGGTTGTTGATTTTAGAAAGATAGCAAAGAAAATACATAATTTATTTTTGTTCGAATGAATTCCTTAAATTGATAAGGTGGTATTAGATATTTTGTTAGTTTTCATTGGGGTGTATTTATTCTAAGTTTATATTTTCCTTGACCTTTTTATTAAAAAACTGTTGAGACTTTATTTTAAAATGTTTTGAATTTATTATGCATCTTTTGATGCTTGGACGCGTATTTTTTTTAAATGCATCTTTCTTATGCGAGTTTTGCGAATTCTATTTCAATCGATTTCCATTTGATTGGAAAAGTGATTTATTTTCAATTGTTTGGAAAATGATGACTGGTAAAAGCAGTGCTGATCAAATACATATGAAGAAAGACTTTCCCGAGTGTATAAAAATAGAAAGTCAAAAGTAGCAAAACTTCAATTGAAAAAGTAGCGAAAAAGTAGTAGTTATAAAAAAAACAATACAAGAATTGAATGCAAGAAAGAAAAAAAAAATCAAATTTGAGTTGAACGAATCGACTGAAAATTATGAAAAAACAGCCAAAACTAACAAAAAACTCGAAATTCCGTCAAAATTTGCACACGTTTTTCTCGTAAAGATGGAAACTAACGTTTTTTATACATTCCGGATTATGATCAGGGAAAAAATTCGATTCTGATTCTAAAAACCTGAAAAAGTCAGGAAATTCACCGCGAATTAAAATGATTGAAATGGTTCCCACGTCGTCCATGTAACGAAGTTGTAAAATGTAAAACTGCATAAACCGCAAATGTTTATTGGCCACAAAACGGTTTGAAAATATTTGTCTCATTAGCCAATATGAAAGTGGGAAACGTGATCTTTCGCGAGGCTGTACCGTACATTCCCCGGCAAATGTCGTAGATTCGTCGATGACCAACGTCGTAATCAGTACTATCCCGTTTTCGCAGTTGCGTAACCAAGTTAAGAGAAGAGTCGGGACAATGACGCGGTGCCTAATGAAGGGTTCACTTAAAAAATGCCCGGCGCGTTTCTGTCGAAACGTAATTTGTTACACTCGCGGCTCGCGCACGAGGCACTAAATTCACGTTGGCATGTGCTAGTCGTCTTCTTGTAAATCAAACGAGCGTTCACGGCGCCTTGTTAGTTTTTCCCAAGGCGCTCAAAAATGAATTTACATATACTATCAAAATTACAAGCCTGCGCGTCTTGTAAATCCGTTATCCCGATCGAGTTTCATAAAGATGCGAGATTTACGCGAAAAGATGCGATTTTTGCAAAGTTAATTGTAACGATGCGACGAATTGACGAATTTATTGATAATGGACGTTTCAGAGGGAAAAGTCAGAGGTAAAGGAAAGCACCGAGGACTCGGGCCGCGACTCGCAGGAATCTTCAGTACCGGAAAAATTCGAGGCTGCGAAGGCTTGCGAGGATATAGAAACCGACGAAATGCTTCACCCGCCGCAATTTCATCATCCCCATCATCGGCCGCTTCCTCACCAGGTAAGTTTTCTTTGCCAATGAAATTGATTACGCTTTTATCTTTTGCTCTACGCAAAAGAGAAATCATTTCCACGTGTTTGGATTTTTCATCGGACGATGATTTCGATAAAAACCATTTTTTCGCGAGTAACAATGTGCTCTTGAACTTCGTTTACTAGATAAGATATCGCGGTGTAATTTCTCGAGGAAAAAAAATCGAGTGCGTGCGTATCAATACATCGATTGCCTCGAAACTCTGGAAATGGCACGAGAGAAAGTGCCGTTAATGAAACTTAACAATCGTGGCGTTATTATTCGAGTTTCTTCTTCCCGATCATATTTAATTGCGTAATTGTTGATGGAATACATAATGACAATGGTCAGAATGCTCGACTTTTTCAAAGCTCGCGGAACAGATCTAACGAGGAGTTGGATATGTTGACAACGATGTATAGAATGGGAAGACGAAGGGAAGATTACGAGTTAGAGCGCCTTTTACGAGCCATAAAAGGGACATTTATTATTGCGCGGAACCCTCACCCGACAATTATCAGTCGTAACCGTGTCTCGAACTGGAAAAAGATTGCGTTAATAAATGTTTCATTTGAAAACGCTGGAGTCCTTTCCGGAGATTCAGTTTAAAAACGCTAATTAGACATGCAGAAAAAGGTAATAATTTAGCGATTACGTAAATGGTTTGACATTGAAAAATGAATTCCTTTGCAAAGTTTCGAGTCTTTTTTTTCTTTGATTAATTATTTTACATAATCGGAATTAATAGACGCGGCACATTTACGTGCACGTCCTATTTCTGTTCACCTTCTTTGTATTCTTTAGAATGCGGGTCACACAAGATTCTTATTACACGTACGAAGCAGCGGAAATCACATGTTTTGAAGTGGCACTGTCAAGACTTAAACAGCACTTGGACACTCAAAAAATTACATGCAATCATTAGCGAAATCCCCCCCACCTGAGACAGAAGTATTGACGAGAAACCGACACGTCAAATGTCAATGTCATAGCTCATGCGAGAAGTGGCAATTATCGTATCGTTAACTACATCTATCTGACAATGAAATCGTGACACGCCATCTGCGGACTACTTGGACTCGAATGTGCACTAGATTTGAAGATTTACAATCTTTCGCCTCGACTTCCGTGGTAGCTGGCAAAATCATGTTCGTTTCTTGACTTTTTTTCATGAAATGTAAGGTTCAATGCTCCGGCCATGGCGGAGTTGAGGTACAATGCAACTTTGAGAGTCAATATGAATTGTCATTTTCAGTTTCATTTGAAACCTGAAACCTAAAGAAGTCAGGGAATTTTTTCATTCGGAAATCGTTACAAAAAATCGCAAGAAACTATAAATTGTAAAAAAAAATAGAAAACGTTGCGGATGTATACAATTGTTTCCAAAAATCACGAGATTTCGGAAGTAACTTTACGAAGAGCACAAAAAACGCAAGAAAAGTAATCGCAGTCTTTCATATTTTTTGTGAGTTTTTGAATTTATTTGTAGCAATTTTTATTATTTTGTTGAATCTTGTGTCTTTAATGTACTTGAATTTCTTAACGCTAATTTCCTCAATATTGTATAAAATTGCATCTCCTTTTTTTGTCTACGATTATTTGCTATAAACGGTTGGAAAATTCCATACAATTAAAAAAACCTGCAGAATTTTTAACTTATAAGTCATTATTCCAATGTTGTATAAAAAATTATATTCGTTCGTTAGAAATGATTATACAAACCAAGTTGAAAAAAATCAGTCGATGATTCCAATTGCGGATACATAATTACATAACAAAGCCTAATTTTCTAGTATTTATAACGAGGAAAAAATCTAATGTTGGGCTGAAAAACTGGAAAAGTCATACGGAATGTTACCTTGCATGACTCGATTAAAAATTTTTTCCTGGTAACTTAAATTTCTTCAGCAACGCGTGAAAGAAATTGTACTCTTCTATTTGTATTTTTTATAAGTTCAGAAGCAATTTAAAACTCGCACGTGTCAAATTGGCGGCCATTACCGAAGCACTTACCGTGATGGTCGGGAAAGCAGAAAACCCGGATCTACCGACCGAAAAATTCGGACGGTAAACTTTTTACGCGAGTCTCCTTGAAAATATGTATAAGTTCAAGGGACCCGGAGCGTGTCACAAGAGTCGGCACGCGATTCATCCGTGAATCCGAGGGCAACGGATAGTCGATTACACCTACACAGTCGCGGCCAATCAAAGAAACACGACATACCGTTTTCGCTGCCGTTTAAACTCCGTTAGCATCGACGGACGCTTGCGTAATAAGATTTTTCTAAGCTCTTCTCCAATTACAATTATTAACAAGAATTCGCCGTGTCCTTTGTCCCTTATCGCGCACTCGAATACCTGAAATTCGAGCGATGACCAAAGGCAAAGAGTGTCAAGATTCGTTGAATTTGGACGTAGTTCAGTCAAGAAAAAATCTTATCGCGAGGAAAAGTTGTTACGGCGTTGCATAACGCGGCGAAAAAAAAAGTATATCTCGATGATACCGAGATACCGGTGTTGACTTTATTTACGTAACAGAATTTTCGGTTCCCCCGGATTTCTCGCTGGCGGAGGAAAGAAGGCTCTGTTGCTCGAAAATTATTTACGATCATTGAACGACGAGATTGATTTATGATTTATGAGAAAATCGAGCTTCGATGATCCGAAGAAAAGTGAAAATTCCGAGCTTCGTCGAGACGAAAAAGCTTCTGGCAACGGCGGTTATCGGAGACTCGTTACGCGCTATCTAGCCGAGATAACGGAATCTAAAGACGTGATCGCGGCCGGTGAGATCAGTGCGATGTCTGACGCGTGAAACGAAAGACTTTCTGACGACTCGTGACAATGACCCATGCAGATGGTCTCCGGCGCAGCATCCAGGTACGACGATTACGCGACGACGCTACTCGCGGGCACGTGGTGAAGTACACCTGAGCCGGCGACCAATGAGCGCCGCGGGGGGATCCCTACCAGCTTGAAACGCAACCACACGATTCTCTTTGGAACGACAGTGTCAGCGTGGTGTTATTCCAGACCACCTTGGTCGATCTCATTCACACCCGAGCGCGTCTTCTTCTCAATAATCGCGAGTTGACGCGCGCGTTCTTTTTTTTTTTTTCATCGCCGGAAATCGTCGTCTGTTTACTCTCGTTCGAAATATCGGGGCTCGTGAGAGATAACTAGAAAAAAGATTTCCATTGTTCTGTAAAACTGATTATCAGATAAATTCTTGATAAGTGAAAAATCGGTGAAGATATAATATAGTTCATCGGCTTTCGAAAGAGCTAGGACAAACTGTTTCGTCGTTACAAAGGCGGGAACGATTTACGAGGACTTCCGAGATGTAAGTGTCGAAGAGCAAGGTCCTTACTTGCGCAATGTAAAAAGTCTGAGTGCACGGGAGAGCGCGTATTTACCTTTCCCGAGGTGTATATATTCGGAACGTGAAATCTTATTTGCGATCGAGAACGGAACGCGCCGATCTCGAATTTTGTGAACTTTCGCGGTGGTCGTGAATGAACTGATCAAATTACACATGAATGAAGCGCAGCAATTGGTCCTTAAATCACGCGGGAACGCCGCGACAGCCAACGATTTTTCTTTGAGCCCAGAATGCTGGAACGTGTTACTGGACGAGGGATTTTTGCAGGTTCGTTTTACCTGCTTTGAGAAATTTCATCGTTCGAGTAGTTGCGTAACGTAATTTATCATACAACCGAAATTCGTCTTTTCAGGCACAAAATCACCTTGCTTACGAGTAACTGTATGCCTTCTTTATCTACATGACACTCGGTAAACAACTCGGCGAAATAAATTTGTTCATTAATGCAGAGGAAAGTGTATTTTTCGAATCTGAGAGATATTATTACAAAATATTTGTTTTTCTTTCCGTCTAATTGTTAGATGTGTTCGAAAACATTGACTCATTATTAGGAAACGGAATTACTCGAAAAGTAAACGAAATAATTGTTTCTTTCTTAGATAGCAATTCCCCTTATCTACGATCTAAATATGAAGAACAGATAACCAATTCTTTGAGCATAGAAAGTGGAAAATATCGAGAATCGAAATTGCTTTTCCTCTTCCGCGATCGAAAGTGCAAATGCTCGAATTTTCGCTCATTAATATTTTTTAGTTGCGGAAACCTCGGCTGCATAAGCCTCCTGTGCGTATTGTGCATGAAGGTTACGCAAGGAAACACGCCAAAGCCGACGCCAAGCATGTCATTTTTGGAACTTCTCTCTCACGCGAGTGTCGTATTAACACTGACCCCAGTCACCTATAATTGCTACGTGTTATCGCGTTGCCGGTAGCTTGATGCGTATCCACGTAATGCATCCCATTACGCGACAACCGGCTCCTTGCAAATTCAACTTTGTGGAGAACCTTTTCCTTCAGCATTAATCGGAATCGCGCTCGACTTCCAGTCGAGTTAATGCCATTTTTTTTCCCGGCGTGTCTCACAGAATTTGAACCTTCGTTGGAAAACGTTCGAATCGGCTTAAGAAACGGCGAGTTTTTCTGGCGTTGCTGTTGAATAATTTAAAGTGTTTTGACGAGTCGAGAAAATTTGAATTTTCATAAACTCTATTCCTCGGAAATTATCGTGGATTGAGTAATAGAAATAAAAAAGGATCGCGTGTAGATCGGCTAATTAACAGCAAGGCTGACGTTAAGTTGTGACACGTGGAGTTTGTAATAATATACAGTGGCGGAATTTTCTGGTGTTTGAGACCGAGGGTTCACAGGGTTTTGCAAAATCCATTTCTCCTCGAAAATCCCCCAATTTGTTCTGCTTCTTTTTTCATTAGCGATGGAACTTTGGAATTTTGAGGGATGGCTGTTTGAAGGATAATCCAAAACTTCCCATTTTCGAATGCTTTGTGAAAGGCTTAACGCCTTGGGAGTTGTCTTCACTTTGACAGAGACGAGACCTCCCAGGGCACTAAGGCACTAAGTCGTAATTAAGTGGGTAGTCCAAAGCTATTTTATTGCGGTTTAGGGGCTACCTGTCTTTGGTACCTTGGGCATTAAGACACGGTCAGTTCGGCAGCCGCGTGTTCAACTCCAGGACTAATTGAAACTTTGACTTCCGCCATTGAATCGAGACATTTTTAAAACCCCATAAAACCCGAAAAGAAAGAGCCTTCCAGTGTTGGCTCGGTTCCGGTTTAAGAAATAGAAAATTCCGTGAGAATGTTTAACGTTGGAACCGTTGCATTTTACAGGAATTTTCAAAGAAAAGATTTTTATTCTAGCCAGTAAAATACATATAAAATAGTGAAAGTCGTGTTAACTTTCGAGTTCTTAATAATTGAGAAAAAACAAAATTGATGAAATATTCACGGGTTCATAACGCTCCCCTTTGCTCGTATGCAATATTTATTGCAAAATTGCGTATGCAAAAGTCGAACACTTTCTTTCGCGTAAATCTCGGCTGGAATGAATATTTCATTCCAAGGTCTGAGCTTTGTGTTAGAAAAATAAAATGTACGATGCGAGAGTTCTCTTTTCTCAATCTTATCAGCGCATTTTTGTTAATCAAAAATCGCAAGGCGCTGCGAGAACGTAATTTGTCATAAATATAGCAGAGATAAAGAGGCTGAAATCAAACATTGAACTATCGGACATGCGCCTCCCGTTATTTGAATGCATTTAGCGAAGATTTTGAAATCCTGATTACTTCATTAAATCAACGTCAAGGTGCGCACAAGCCGTATGTTCGTCCCGTTATCTCGGCTCTGTTGATTATAAAAATAAAGTGTGCTCAAATGAAGCGTGTTTGTGCACGGAACAAAAGATTTTATAACCCCGACGAGGCGAGACCAAGTTTTCGACAGGTAAATTTCCTAGGATGTATTTCTTCGTTGTAAATACAAAGAAATCCGGAGATACGCAATCATAATTATCAGCTCGTAATTAAAAACAGAGTAATCTGTGAATCCTGGTAATTAATTTCTCGGAATTCTTTTGCAGTTTCCAAACGTTTTGCGACTGGCGTTGGAAGAATACGTATCTTGGATCTTTGAAAGTGAAATCGTATTCTTCGTTTCGCGATTGTTTGTTTTTTGCTTCCGAAGTATTTGCGCCGTGGTCGTATTTTGCCGTTTTTATCGAGGATAATAATTGACGAATATCAACAACTAGAAAATATCCGAGCCCGGGAACTTCATTTCTCCTGTCACAGCATTTGAATGATCGCTCGATCTCGACCCCGGACCTCGAAGATTTTGAGCCTACCTCGTTACTAGCTCGTTACCACTGGACTCGCCTAGATCATGCACGGAATTGTCAGTATCATTGGAATGTTTACCGTGCGCCGTAAAGCGATATGAAATTTTTCAACCAAATGACATCATTCTCGAAACAAGATAATGCCTCGAACTTCAAAAAAGATTTCGTACGATGTCTTTCTTTTTTTATAAATCGTTCAAACATGTATTTACTCCCCGAAAAGAGTTTTTTTCGTTGAACATTGTGATTGATTGGAATTTTAATGCAATTCTAGGTATCGTAAATCACGTTGAAACATCTGTGAAATTACATCTTATTCACAATCAGACATCGCAAAACCGGTTTTTCACTTTTCGTCAAAGCCGCGATTGACACTCGCCCATAATTTATCTACAAGCACGTCATAAATTCGTGTTACGCGTTTGCTCAAAAAGTCGTTTCTTCCTGCATTAAGCACCGCAAATGATTCATTAATTTGCAAACACGCGAATCGTAAGTTTCAGAAGTGAAGAAAATAAGTGGAAAAATCGTTTAATGTGGTTCGCGGACGAACCTTTTAAATTACGAGGATTCGTTGAACTTCGTACTTCTACGTATGGTATTTCAATATTTGCTTAGAGCCAAACGAATAGAAGTGTGGAGATGAGGAGCCTTGAGGTTATTCTTCAACAGCCCACAATATTTGCACATTCCGTCGTTTTTTCTTCGAGCCCACAACGCGACATTATACGATTCTTATAAAGTCGAGATGAATGTAAGGGGACGCACTCTCGTTTGAATTATCCAAGCGCAAAAAAATGCCACAAAAATTGTCCGTTAATACATGTTCCCCGCGGTATAAATCGTATGATTAATCGCGAATGAATTTCAATTCAAATCCCGCTTGGCCTTCACTCCTCTCGCGCAACCTTGTAGTCAAGCAATTTTCAACAAAAACCAAGCCAATCACCGCTGAACGTCAACGTCGTTATTACTTCATTCAGAATTCCCAGACAGCTGCAGGACTTATGCTCTGTGAAATGCGTAATGTCCGCGGCAAAAGAGATCTAGGATCGTCACGATTTTGCCGGACGTCGCTAGTTTTATCGCGCGGTCCAACGAAAGATGAAAAAATCCAGCCGAGGGTAATTTTTCACGATCGAAGTGACAAAAAGAGAGATTCCACCGGCCTTGGAATGCTACTGCTCGATCAATATTTTCATTCCTCGAAAGAAATCTCTCGTTATATTAGCACGTAGAAAAATATTCGTCGAAAATCGAACGGGAGGAATGCGCTTGAGATAATAAATTTCGTTTGCTGCGAGACAGGTCGATCGAAGTCGTAGCAGGTGCCACACGATCTGGTCCCCGTTTCTTTTAAGTAAATTGTTGGGACGCTAATTTCTTTTAGATGGTTCGAGTTCTCAATTTCATAAAGCTTTTGACTATCAAGTCAACGTCGATTTTTTATTTTTGAAATTGGGCTCTAGAAAACTATTGATTTTTCATGATTGCAACGAGTAGTTTTTCACTATCCAAATTGAAAAAAAGTACGAAAACGTACGAGAAATTACTAAATTCACAAGAAAAGAATTCTAATAATACTTCGGATAATTACAACAGGATGGAATATTTAATTGGAAACCAAAAGATACAGATAATTATATGTATATTTTAGTTAACAATTTTCCATTTAAGTGAAATTTACCGCTGTAGTAAAGACACTTGAAAGAATCAAATTTACATTTTATAAGTCGTAGATTCAAAAGCAATTATTCTCATATCACGACTGATAAAAATGTAAAATTTATTTATTCCAATGTCTTTTTTATAGCAAGTCATCTATAATGAAAATTCATCTAAACCCAAAGAACTGCATGCAGAAGAAACTTCAAAAATCGGATCAATTTTTCGCACCTTCGACGAATTGGAACGTGGAATAAAGAAAAAAATCTTGCGAAATTCAAATCCGAGCTCGCGCGAACGCGGCGTTATCTCGCGTATCTTTCAAATCGCTATAAATCATTGTTTTTCGACAAGCTTATGGACAGAAACGCGCAGGCTGGAGAGAGGCATGACAAACTCGAGGGACATCTCGATGGTCCTCGACAGTTCGCCTCAAACATCTGCTCAAGCGCGGATATATCTTGCTCCGTAGCTCGCAGGCACTCCTGGGGCTCTCGAGAGTCGACTCGAGCAATGCGCGTTACACGATTCGAAACGATCTTCGCGCGGTGGAAGGAAAGAGCGCAGGCTGCAGGACGTGGTAAAACGAAGGATGAGAATGCGGTGAAAAGAAACAAGAGGCGAAGCGCGTCGCGGTGTACGTACATCGTGTAACCGCGTACGAATACGTTGTGCGAGTACATAAATCATAAGCGCCAGTAGCCAGCGAGGAATGCGTACCGTATTCATTCGACACAGCGTAGTTACTTCATTATCCGTTACCGTTTTCGACGATTGGATTTCACTGGGAACCACACTTTTTCCGCCTCTGCCTTGAAAAAAGCGATTCCGAAATTTTCGGGTCATTAAAAGTAACAGGATTAAACAAATGTTTGCCCAGGAGTAAAAGCGCTAACAGTAGGAACTGTACTTTTATGCCTCTGCTCACATAAGTATCACAATCAGCGTAACCATAAAACTCAATTTGTACGAGCTTCCCAAAGACATTCCTCCGCTTTTAATGAATTCATTGCGGCTATTAAAAGTACGATATTAATTATCGGCTAAAAAAAGAGGAGAAAAAGCCATGTGTTGCTGCATCGAAGTGTCGAAAAATGCTTTTCGAAATGACAAAAAATTGAACGATCATTAATATGACATTTTCCGTTACGCTCGGGGTCGAAATGCTGCGCGAAGAGAGAGATGGGGAGAGAGAATTGCCCTGCGAAACGTCCTACATTTCGCGCTGGCAGATGCGCTGACAAGTGAGATTTGCCTGAAAGGCGTCGCGCGCAACAGATTGCAGCAGCGGTGTTCTGATTGATGCTCCCTGCAGCCATCTACAATCCGCGGCGTTTCTATTCATCTTGTTCTTGCGAGCGGCCGGCGCATTAGCGCAATGCCAGGAGCATCGCGCGCCACCGATGTGTCGGCCAACTACCGCGTTTACGCCGGAGCCTTCGCGTCTTCGTTTCTTTTTCTTTCGCGAAAAGCAAGAAACGAGCGAGGTCGAACTCTACCCTCCACGAAGAACACCACTTTTACTGCACTTTCTATAGCTCGATCATTTTTTTGTTTTCTGTGTAGATTTATGTTACTAAACAAACGTTGTATTTTTTTATGTGACTTTTTTCTAAGTGGATTTTTTCAATTTCTATCATTCTTGGAGTTTGATCATGTAAATACTTGAATTTCTATATGAAATTCCCCTGACTTTTCCAGATTTTTCAATTCGAAATGTGAGTTTTCCCTGACCGCAAACACTGGAAAATTAGGCTTTGTTACTTGACGATAATTCTCCTAACAATTTTTAAGGGATAAATTAATTCTAGAATAATTTGCTATGCAACATTAACTTATGAATTTGAACAATTCTCTTGAAGTGGAACTCTTTTGGCCATAAGTTCTTAGTTTACCACGGTTTTCAAGAACTTTTTCGATAAAATAATTATAAACAAATAAAAATGGAAAATATCCATTTTCCAAATGAATTATTTCAATATGGAAAATTCCCCAACTTTCCAGTTTCCAGATTATGCAGCAAAATGAATTAAAAGTACAATAAAAATCAACTTTCGATATTATTAATCAAGAATGTCAGTACACATTTTCACTAAACCACAATTTTTCAAAAACTTGCTTCCTTCGTGTAAAAGGCTGAAAAAACGGACGATTTTTGACGCTGGAAGAAATGCGGCGTCAATCGCCGATACTTTTGCAACGAATTTCGGTATTCGAAAATATGAATTATAAATTGTGAATCGAGGGTGCGAGAGTTTGATTGACGCCCGTCGTCCATGCAAGATACGCGGGACCATTAATATCACTGGACGGCGTCGCATGCGCACCAACACCTACGTCGTCAGCGGGGTTTCACCGTCCGTCCCCCCGGAGAAATCCTTGCGTCTACCTGCGTGACGTTTGACAGGTGCTACGACTGTGGGATTTATCTCGCGTGACAGCTAATCGATGAACGTGCCGTACCGTTGCGAGTACTTAAAAAAGTAGCATACTCGTGGGGAAGATCGATAGCCGCGACGACGCTTTTCTCATCGAATTTCAATTACGCGATCGAACGTTCGAACTCTTCAACCGACAACTATTTTTCGAACGTGGATATTGATTTCGGTTTCTTCGTTGATTTATTTAAATTTAATTTTCATGGTACATGGCGGTCATAAATTTCGAGAAGCGTTTTCATTTACCATAATCCTAAACTACCACGTGAATAGTAAAACATACTAACATGAATTCGATCTAAATTAATGATTTCGGATGGGCAGGAAGAATTTAAATTTCATCCGAATGCGACTTTTTTTCTCCAAGTTTTTCGGATTTCCTGACCGCTTGAATGTGATTTTCAGAGCCGCATGCCATATATGCGCGGCACGGGCATGGTGGAACAACGATGGAGCGACCTGGCGTCTTTGCTGCCGGATCATTTCCAGCTCAATCACCATACTGGGTACCCTGTGCATATGATGGGTAGTCACGGACACTACGAGCCGCCTCAAAATGTAGTCCTGCACAACGCCACCTTAGCACCTCCAGTCGGTGATCTCAATGCCACTGGACCTTATCACAATGTCGGTGAGTCTCGTTCCGAACTTCGCTTTTGGAGCAGTGATTATTTTTCCGTGGGGAGAGGGAGAACTTAAATCGAGACACCTTTGGGGTTTTTCGGTTTTTAAAAACTATATATAGTTTATAAATATACAAAATAAAAGGAGAAAAACAAAGAGGCTGATTTTATTTACATTTTGCAAAAGTCTATGTTGAAATGTTTTCACTTTTTATTGTATGAAGGAAAAAGGCGAGGGATGTAAGGGAGGATCGAAAGCGCAAACACAGATTTTGTTTATAAATGTTTACATATTTGTATTTTATAAACTGCGCGATTGAACAACTGGATTTTTTATCAACGATTCATTTAGAGAACAAAACTTCTTTTTTATTTCTTTCTTGCCCACTTTTTTCATCTGCATTATTTCAATTGCTTTTTATTTCGTAATTTGATTTTTAAATAGAAAAATATAATTTTTTTTGGATAAAATGTTTAGACCATTAAGGTGGATCGATACTTTATTGCAAGGGTGAATTGGAAAAAATATTTATAATGCAACATAAATAATTATATTTAATATGGCAGTATGATTTATTTAACAATATCTTCTTCTTCGCGAAAAAAAATACGCGAGTGAAAAAATTGTGCAAGAATGCTCGTAACGAACAATTGCAAATTTTAACAGTTTTTTAAAAGAAAAGTGTTTATTTCTTAGCTAATTTGCATGTTCGGTCATTTATATTGTTCACGGGACTATTTGCAACAACTTGACCGCGGCGTTTTGAAAAATATTCATTCGCCAAAAAGATACATGCATTTGTTTAAAGAATTTTTGACCTCCTTACTGAACAAATGCATGTGTCTTTTAGGCAAATGAATATTTTTTAAAACGCCACGGCCAAGTTGTTGCAAATAGTCCTGTGAACAATACAAATAACCAAACGTGCAAATTGGTTGAAAAATAAAAATTTTTATTCTAAAAAACGGTTAAAATTTTCAATTGTTCATTACGAGCATTTTTGTACAATTTTTTCACTCACGTATTTTTTTTCGTGAAGAAGAAGATATTGTTAAATAAATCATACTGCCATATTAAATATAATTAATTATGGTGCATTATAAATATTTTTTCCAATTCACTCTTGCATCAAAGTATCGATCCACCTTAAACATGGTTATTGTTAGTTGAAAATCATGATAAAAAATACTATTATTGCGACACTTTTCCTTAAGGACGGAATAAATGAATGAAAGTGATTAAAATTGAACTTGAAATTAAACTTATTACAATTAAAATGTAAGTAATTCGATTTTTTAAAGTAGAGAATCAGATAATTTCTGTGGAAAGAAAAGAAACGAATCATAAACGTCGATCAGATGTGTATTACCTGAACTAAACTGCTCACTGATACAGGTGGGCCGTCGAATTTGGGATCAGCCGTGGCCACGTCGATGAACCTGACCAACAGCAGCGAAGCCATGGGCGCGGAAAACGGCACGGCGTACAAATCGGAACCCAGTGACATGATGTATTATCACTCGCCGACCGCGGATCCTATCAACCAGACCGCAGATGGATATAATTTGAACTTTCTCACTGACTGCACATCCGAGGATCTGCACTTGATGGACATGGGCATTGGCGATGGTGAGTGCAGGCTTTTCAATATTTTTTATTTTACCTCGACTTCCGCCGGAAGCGAGAATTTCCGTGACTCCAAAAAGTGACTTTTAAGTTTCGCCATTCTACAGTTTTAAATGAATTTAATATTTTTCGTGTCTGTTTGTTGATTTCTTAATAAATTATTGTTCTCTAAGCAATGTTGTAGTAATAATAATCGAAACAACGCTGAATGTCAATTTCGAATGTTTCTGAAATTACGGACCTTTTTACTTCCGGTGGCAGTTTTTACAGAGAACCATTTTTTTAGTCACGCTTTCCAACGGTTTTATGTGAATAAAAGCAGGTTTGTCGTAGTTAAGAGAAGATTGACTTGATTTATTTGTTATTTTAAACTTGTGTATGAGGCTATGGGAATTGAGAAATTTTCTCAAGCAGAGTGTAACTTAGAGGGAATTTTTGATAATCTAATTTTATTACATTTTTGTTAAACTTTCCCCGTCCCCTGTTTCAAGTACCATTTTATTTTTTTTACATGGTTTTTTGTTATTAGAAGTCGACTTTGTCGTCGAATATTTTGTCTCGATCCAAACGAAAAACATTTCAAGTATTTCATAACTAAAAATTGGCTTGAAAAGAAAACATAGGTGCATTCGTTTATTACAGGAAAGTGCATTGGATTATTAATTTAAACAATTGTTCGCAGAAACATGTTTAATATATACCATTTGAAGACATGCAGATTTTACGTTCCATTTTTTCCTTATATTGTTACTCAATATAATTGGCAACAAATTGTACACATTGATCACATAGATTTCCAAATAGTTTTTTCTAAATACTCAATTGACTATTTTTTTTAAAGATTATGTTAAAATTCTCATCATTTTGAAATGAGAATTTCTTTCAGTTGAGATTAAACTGTTTGAAATCGTCAAAATACATTGAAAATCATTCAATAGTAACAAGTACAAAAGTAAAGCTATAGTAATGGATGGAAATACATAGAAACAGTAGGAATCTCTTGAATCGTTATTTTTCAATTAAGATTGAAAATGATTTACATTCATATAATGATTCTGTGTACACAGCATCAACTTTACACAACTGAACTGTTATATCTATTAAAACTTATTTAAGGCACAATGTTTTTTTTACTATCTTACGCTAGGTAGAAAAAATAATTAAGTATAAGACATGACGATTTATTCATCAACTTAAACAGCACAACGTTAATACTGATTGCAACAGAAAATGTGTACCGCAACACTTCGATCGCTTGAACAAAATCGTCATTTGGATTATCATGGTTTACCATGTTTCCTCCGGCTCTGCTGAACCAGATTGGAAGTTGTTTCCGTCATCTCCACCAAACTGAAAAACAAAACGATTACATTTTTAAAACCCTCGAAGAACTATAGCATATTTCCTTAAAAATTGCATTATTCAAATAATGACTATTCACAAATAAATGATCAAGATATTTACATCGCGAACATCCTGTCCACCGAAAGTGTTAGAGCACCCAGGAGCAAAGGACCGATCTTCGCATGATGCCAACCATTCAGGAACCTCTTGGTTCGCCTGGCGTAATATCCTTACTAGGTCATTAGCCAATTTTGAGTCGTAAGCGCTGTCAAAGAAGCTCGTAGATCTGCCGATGTTGCCCACTCGACCGGTACGGCCGATTCGGTGCACGTAGTAGTCAATGTCTTTAGGCATAGCATAGTTAATGACGTGGGCGACGTCTTTGATATCCAGTCCTCTTGCAGCGACATCGGTAGCCACGAGAACCGGCTTACAGTCGACCGAAAAATCTCGCAGAGCTTGCGCTCGCTGGGACTGCAAACGAGCGCCGTGAATACTTGTTGCTTGGATGCCATTCTCAACAAAATAAGAAGCAAGGAAATCAGCATCACGCTGCATTCCCACAAAGACAATGGTCTTCTGAAGCCGCCCTGAGGACTGTTCGCGTTGTAGTAATTCCGTGATCTTGTCTTTTTTTTCATACTTGGAGACCTCATAAATGCTTTGCTTGATATCAGAGCATGCTCCTCCGACGACCCCTACAGTCAAGAAAACATAATCTCTCAGAAATGTGGCTGCGAGATGCTGTACATCTTGGGCAAAAGTTGCTGAAAACATCAGCGTCTGTCTTTGTTCCTTTGGTACCATAGTCTCATGGTCCAGCATTTCATTGAGTTTCTGAAAAGTTAATTTAACAATTGAATAAACATTCTAGAAACTATCAAAGAAATTTTGATAAGTTCTATTTACTTCTTGAAACCCTTCTTCGAGCAGACGATCAGCCTCATCCAATACAAAGAACCGCAATGCAGAAAAACTGATGCGGCCACGTGAGACGAAGTCCATCAGTCTTCCTGGAGAAGCGACTAAAATGTGACACCCTTTCTCGATTTCTCTAATCTGGTGATTGATGCTGGTTCCTCCGTAAACAAGTGCTGCTTTAACCAGCGAAGTCCTCGCAAATTTACGAGCATTCTCGTACGTTTGTATCGCCAACTCGCGCGTTGGTGAAAGTATTAGACATTGCGGCTTGCACTCGCCATATACGAGGTCTGCGGGATTCTCCAGTAGTGTGGAGATTATTGGAAGCAAAAAGGCCGCGGTTTTTCCCGAGCCTGTTTGAGCGCATGCCATTAAATCACGACCACCCATGATTATTGGAATCGAGTACTTCTGCACTGGAGTTACGGTGGTATACTTGGACTTAATCACGTTGTCCAACACGATTTGACGGAGTCCCGCAGTTTCAAAGGTCTTTATTGGCGGAGGCACATTCTCTCCAGTGACCTTTACTTCAATGTCCTCGTACTTGCTGAAATTTATTCCTGTAGCAAACAATACGATTCATTCAAATGATGTTTTTAAAACTCAAATGCATCATTTTATCATATACTTACCAGTACCAACTCCAGATCCAAATATTACATTATCATCTTCGCTCGGTGCTTGGGGAATATAAATTTCCTTTGGCTTCTCATCTTCTGCTTTCTCTTCATTGTCTTTATCATCTGAGCCCCAGCCACCGCCACCGCGTCCACGTCCACCCCTGCCACCACCATGACCACGTCCTCTAAAACCACCTTCTTCATTGTCATCGTTGCGGCTTCTGAAGCCACCGCCGCCGCCACCATAACCGCCTTCATCGTCATCATCACGACGGCCATAGCCACCTCGACCTCCACCGCGTCCTCCTCGTCTAAATCCACCATCCTCGTCGCCACCGCCATCTTCATGATCGTCACGACGACCGAAGCCTCTTCCCCTGCCTCGACCCCCGCGTCCACCACGACCTTGTCTTTCCTCGCCATAACTGCCATCCTCATTATCGTTACTACCCCTGGAATCACCTCCCCATCCACCATCATCGTCATTTCGGCTCCTAAAGCCACCTCCGCCTCGACCTCCTCGTCCACCACGACCTCGTCTTTCTTCGCCATAACCGCCATCCTTGTTATCATTATTACTCTGAGAATTGCTTCCCCATCCACCATCATCGTCGTCATTTCGGCTCCTAAAGCCACCTCCGCCTCGACCTCCTCGTCCACCACGACCTCGTCTTTCTTCGCCATAACCACCATCCTCGTTATCATTATTACCCCGAGCATTGCTTCCCCATCCACCATCATCGTCGCCATTTCGGCTCCTAAAGCCACCTCCTCTTCCACCGCCTCGGCCCCCTCGTCCACCTCGACCTCCACCATCTTCGTCGTTTCTACTCCTGAAGCCACCCCCTCCAAAGCCAGAATTACTTTCCGAAGGGTTTCCAAATCCTCTACCCTTCCCAAAAGTTTGTCCTCCGTTGGTGTTCTGTTGGAATGACATTGTTTGGTTAGAATAAAATTCAATTGGATTTGGCAATTTAGGTCATTATTGATATTTGAAAAGATGCTTTTGTTTTAGAAGTTTTTCTTCGGCCAAGGCACTGGAATTCCTGATCTTTTTATTTGTACTTTATCCTTTATAGTACAATGTTTTGTTTAGTTTCACTGATTTTTTTTGTAATTTATTGAAATTAGCTTGCAATTTTGAGAAAATTACAAGGACAAAAAAAGGGTATCTTTTTAATTTCTCAAATGTCTTGAATTAATTGAGTCTGAAAACTTACGAACGAACTGCCATTCTTTGAGGGTGCAGAATTGTCTTCCCAGTCACTCATTTTTGTGTTTCTGCAAATATAAAAAATTATTAGAAAACAATTTCGAGACTTAATGCAATTTTTACAATTTAATATTCAATTTTAGACTCTTTCCCCATGAAAACAAAAACAAAACATTTTTCAAAAGTTACCCACGCATTACTTTGAAAAAACACCAACACTACGATCTTATTTTTCAAAAGTACTAATTTTATTACGCCGTTAATTTTATACTTCAAGTATTTAATTTCGAAGTAAAAGTATAATCACAAACGAGAAAATTGCCTGAAGAACACTAAGATTCCTGGACAATGAAAAATCGCACATTTCGAACTAATAACTAAAAAAGTGTAAAATTTTGGAAATTTTTTTATTTATTTAACATCCGGGAAAACAAAAGCGTGAGAAAACAATTGAAATTTGTGGGAATTTCCTCGTAAAATGTAACTTTACGTGTAAAAATTACGATTCCGAGACGAAAATGGAACAATGGAATCAAAGCCATGAATTTCGATCGCAGAAATGAGGGCTAGACGATTTATGCTGTTTAATCACAAAGTGCCATTTGAAAAATTGGCAAATAGTGCCAACAAACCGGTAATAAAGGTTGGTAAGCCGGCTGCAGCACATGTGAGATTATATTTCGTTGTTACTTACTTTTTATTAAAATCGATAACAATCGAAGTGTCAATCCAGCAAAGTGAACAGATTTTGGAATTTTCACATGAAATTACGCGTCAAACGGTGAAAAGTTCGCAACAAAACTTTATAACCTACAATGGCCGGTCTACGACGTTTAAGAAGCGATAACGATTTAACGAATAAAGCTCGTAAGCAAGCGTTCCTTTCCTTTCTCCTTCTCGTCGTCTCTGACACCGTCTTGTTCGTTTTGTCTGCGCATGCGCAGCCAAGTTTCTCGTTGTGACTGCACTGCGCGTCTAAAGCAGTGCCGTATCAAAACCGGAATCGCCCCGGGCAACTTTGTAAAAATATTAGCACTCTTATAAAAATGCTAACAATTTTTCAAAAAATAATGGATGGATTTAGAAATTGCAGAATGCGGCTATTGATGAAATTCGAAAGGCTTCGACTTGCGTAGAAAAGTTTATCTGTATTATATTTCCGAGAAAATTGCTCGAGTATTGATTTTCATAGTTTTGACTGGGCTTTTTTTCAACTGTAAACAAATATTCCGAACAAAGCAATTGCTGTGAAAGCGAAAGATGTATAAAAAACGGAGTTTTTTTCGTACATTCCGTATCCCATTCAATAGGCATTTTAGAAATATTTTTTTCCAAGTCATTCGCCGTCCTTGCGTATACGTTCATTTGATTGTGTTGAAAAGCCTCAATATTACAAAGCCACGAATTCGCATGGTGTGCATTTCTCGGAAAAATGACGTTTTATTGTTTCACTAGACACAAATGATCATTTTTCCGAGAACTAGACTGAAAGTTATTAATACAAATTTAATCCCATGTTTTTTTATTTCTCAAATCCATATGCTTTTTGCATAAACATCGCTTTTGAAAAACATTTTAATTGCGGTCGAATAAAAATTGCTATTTATAAATTTAAACTTTTGTTTTCGTGAATAAATATAGTTTCTTCGTTTGTTTTCGATTGTTGATGACTTTTCGAGAAAACGTGGTTATTCGATTAACGTATTTATTCATTATTACATCATGCGTGCACTGGACAACATTAAGCAAAATATCCTTA